>APFE030468927.1:0-17027 GCA_000404065.3 Pinus taeda
GAGAGAGGGGACACAATTTTCTAACTCATTTAACATCACAGATTTAATATCACGGCTTTTCTGTGGAGGAGGAACCAGGTGAGAGGTCATGTGAAGAACTCGTGGTCGTTGCCATGTTTTATAAGAAATGAAGACATGTCCACCAAAGATGTGATGTGATGTGGCGCAGACTATATATGAAACGTATTAGTTAATCAACGCAGATTTGAATATGTTAATCAGCGTTCGTTATGTTAAGTGATATCGACTGAATCAAAGCCTGCTGTGCGAATGTGCAAGTTGTGAAGATGCTTCTGATATCTTTTGAAGAAATAGATTCATTTCAAAGGATATTGGCCAGTCGATCGTTATAAGCCTCTCTTTCTGTCTAGACAAACGCGCAGTGGGAGATACTTGACCTAGTCAGGATAAACCGCGTAATCCGTTGTTTTCAAAGTGGGCATGGAATTTGCCAATATTCCGTCTCCCGAAGCATTAGGAGGAATATACGGATCAAAATCGCAATCTCATTGGGTGAAGTAACGCATTAAATTTGACCGATTAAGAAAAAACATCATCTGAAAATAAACGCCCTCGAGGAAATTGGGCAAGTAATGTAACGGCTGCCAAAACTCTAATTTGAGAGTTATCTAGAAGGAAATGGGTAAATGGAATATCTAATAAATAACGTATCAAAGTCTGCCTCCCGTTGTCCCAGTCTTGGGCTTTCCTTGGATTGGGGAACCCTGCCAATATGTCAATGGCAATAAGTGATTCCATTTGAGTTATTAACCTGAAGTCAACAGTAATAGTTGGATTTACTCTAACTATTCGATTATTATTAAAAGTAAATTTAGAATAATTATATTGGTAAATGTAATAGTTGGAATTACTTTAACTATTAGATTATTATTAAAATTAAATTTAAAATAATTATATTGTAAATATTGTTGATATAAGTTGAATAGTGTTATTTTTCTCTGTTAAAAATGTTATTTTTAATTTGTTTATTATATTTTATTTGTTATTATTACTATAATTAATGTTTATTATAATTCTAAAAATTATATCAAATAAAAGATGAAATAATAAATTTAGAAATACCAAATAGTTAATATTTTAAGTTTATATCCGATGGAATATAACATTACCCAAATAACTAGTATACTTCCTTATTGTAATTATAACATAAAATTTTGAATTTAAAGAAAATTAAACAAAAATAATAAGCAAATAGTTTTCCCTTTTATATTATAACATAGAAATTTTAGGATTAAAAAATGAATATAGAGAACCATATAAAAATAATAAAAAGAAAATACTTTATAAGGAAGAAAAAATAAGTTTTGAAAAGGTTTAGAATATAAAAAATTATGAAAGTAAATCAATAATATTCAAAATTTTAAATTGATTAACCTATAGTAGATATTTTTCGTGTTTTTGGTAGTAAAAAGTATATTAATGGTATCTTTTAAAATGAGAATTGCGATAATTAGATTAATGTAATAAGATAATTAAAAATATTAATATAATAAAATTTAAGATTTTTTATTTTTTTAATTTGATATACTGTTTCAAATAGGATTGTGTTTTTTCTTGTTCAAAATACAATTTTTGAATGCATAAATGAATTATGCACCTTAAAAAGTTTTTGGGTATTCCAATTTTACACTCTTTAACTATGCTTTAAAATGCTTGACTGGGTATTAAAATAACTCATTGTCTTCAACAACAACACATAAAAAACAACTTTGAGAAATACCTGAAACCTTTCTTGACTGAGTCTTCACTCTGCTAGAGAAGCTGCTGCAACAAGAAACCTTCCTTCAGCGTTTTTGACGCCTTCAAAGAGCCTGGACAAGCTCTGATACCACTGTTGGGAATTTTTCTGGTAAAATTCCAAAAACAAAATAAACTGCACACAGAGACAATGCTCTGTTTTTCCACAAGATCTTAGCATAGGGAAGCAAAAAAATAAAGTTTGTGTTCATTAATAAAATGCCTGATACAAAAGATTTTGCTCTTAACAGAGGGATTCACCAAGAACTTAAAAATTACTCTGTCTCCTTTTGAAAAGATTTACACTGCACTGTGTAAATTTTTCATTTACATTTACTGCTGTAAATAAAATTCTTACATTTACTGCTGTAAAATAAAACTCTTACATATCCCCTGCTGCATTCTTCACATTACATTTTCAATCAACAAAAATACATATGCGCTGGAATTTTTCTGGTAAAATTCCAAAAACAAAATAAACTGCACACAGAGACAATGCTCTGTTTTTCCACAAGGTCTTAGCACAGGGAAGCAAAAAAATAAAGTTTGTGTTCATTAATAAAATCCCTAATACAAAAGATTTTGCTCTTAACAGAGGGATTCACCAAGAACTTAAAAATTACTCTGTCTCATTTTGAAAAGATTTACACTGCACTGTGTAAATTTTTCATTTACATTTACTGCTGTAAATAAAATTCTTACATTTACTGCTGTAAAATAAAACTCTTACATATCCCCTGCTGCATTCTTCACATTACATTTTCAATCAACAAAAATACATATGCGCTGTTGCATATATTTCTTCCCTCACTATGCTCTGTTTTTTTTTCGTTTCGCACTGCTGTGCGTTTCAATTACCAAAAAAAATGAACAGCTAAAACATTATAATACATATGTCTTACTTGTGTCATAAAACCAAAAACTACACCCGTGGGTAAAAAACTAATAAAATTAAAAACTTACCTACATTTACCAACCCATAGTAAATTTTATTTACTGTTTTAATGACAAAAACGGAAGTAAAAAATGAAACTTTTACTCCACGTCAACTTCATATCGCAGTCATGTACTTTAACCATTTAATTATGCAATTTGTGATTTGATCGCATCGCGAAATCGCATTCGTTGTGGAATAGAGGAATGCTTGAAACAAATAGGTGCGATCTGCGATATGCGATTCGCATCACAACATCGCAATCGGCAGAAAACAAGTGAACAAAAAAGAAAGCTCCAAACATACATGCGATTTGGGATCTGCGATCTCATCGAATTGCAAAAAAAACATGTAATTTACGCAGCAATTTGAAATTAGATTTCAACAACCTTGCGGTGCATCTAAAGCTATTTTAAGCCTTGCAATTTAGATTGGATTTTTCCGCAAGAGGTCCTACAAGAAAATACAAGAACCATATAAGAGTTGGTTAACTTGGCTATTATATTGGCTACTATATAACTCCAAGAGTTATTGACTACGTGTATTGACTTGACTGGTCACTGGGAGTGTTCTTTAACTCCGAATTGTGGAGTGCGTGTATTGAGTTGTCTCCTTAACGCGTGAACCAGAAAGTGAAATACGCTGTCACGTGTAAGGACATTTTAGAACTTGTATCAAAAAGTTCCCCATCCCAATATTGAATTTTCAAGCTTCTGGACTCATTCATATTTTACTATAATTAATCAAATTGAATCCAAATAAATAACCCTCCAACCTATGTTGGTGAATATATAAAAAATCATCTTCACAAATATGATTTAATTTCAAAGTCAATGCTCTTCATTTTGAGATGCGTAACTTTAGAGTTGTTGCGCAATTATCTCAGAACTTAACTTCAAAGTTGATGTTGCGCTCTAATAAGTCCATTGTATAATAAATGTATCTTAATCATGAATTTGGCAAGTTGTTAAGGGTTAAAGGTTAAATGAATTTAGAATGTAAAGATTTACGAATATATATATATATTAAATTATATTTTTACATGTATAATAAATTAATGGTTTGAATTTTTTAATATTTAAATGGATAGAATCTAATTATATGTGTTGTATTTTAATTAAATTTGATCCACAAAAGAGGTTTTAAAGAATCAAAATCGAGAATAATAAATTCTTTAAAATGCTTTAATCATAAGTTTTTTTCCATTATTGATATTTTTTATTATATAATTTTTAAATAATTTTATATTAAAATATTTTAAGGTAATTTATATTGAAATTAATTATTATTATTTTTTAGATATCATTTTTTATATTAATATGAATGAATTATAATACTTTCTCTATATTAACGTGGTTAGAAAGTTGAATATTTTTACTTTCTTATTTTTTCTCTTTGGATATTCAAATATTTTATTATGATTAATATAAATAATTTTTTCCCCATAAATATAAAGTTGATGTTAAAATATAGTTAACATGAAAATTCAAATAATTTATTATTAATTCAAAATGAAAATATAATATTGGATTTTTTTCTAACCTTTAATTGCTATAACTCTATTTAAAGTTAAATATAAATTATATTATTTATTAGACATCAAATATTTTATCTTTGTTGAGTAAGAGTGAATATTTTTTCATCTCTTCATCTATGTTGTAATCAACATATTTTACATCTCTTCATTTGTTATAAATACAAAGGAAGTTGTTTTTATTTATTTATTTATTTATTTTATTTATTTTATTTTTTATGTTAGAGCTTTATATTAGCTTCAATAATAAATATTTGCAGAGCTATTAGTTAAAAGTTGCCCTGACCGATTTTGTTGACCATTGCAATCAGTGCAAAATAAACATTCCTAAAAATAATTCCTTAAGAAGGATCTCTAGATTGGTGGTTCTCACTATAAAATCCTATAGCTCTGTTAGCTCCATTAGCCATAAACTTATCGAGAGTAGCCCCATCACTCCTAGGATATAAGGACTTCCGAAAATCCATAAGGAGGGAGCCCCCTTAGGCCCATTGTCAACACCATAGGTGGACCAACCTACCCTTTAGCTAAATATCTAGCCTCAAAACTTAAGCCCCTAGTTGGCCAAATGGAATCGTTTGTAAAATACTCCTCATCATTTGTCAATGAGTTAAAGGATGTGAGTTTTGATCCAGATGACATTCTAGTTAGCTTCGATGTGGTTTCCATATACTAATATTCCCGCCAAAGAAGCCTTAGATGTCATCTTTTGTCTTATCGATCCCAACACTGCTAAACTAGCCGAGATCTGCCTTACTTCCACTTTCTTCTGTTTCGAAGGTGAGTTCTATGAACAAACCTGTGGCGTAGCCATGGGCTTACCCCTATCCCCTATTGCCGCTAACCTATTTATGGAGCATTTTGAATCCAGAGATTTGGCCTCAGCTATTTTTAAACCAAAGCTTTGGAAAAGAAGTGTAGATGATACCTGCTCTATTTGGCAGCATGGTATGGATAAGTTAGATCTCTTCTTTCAACATCTTAATAATCAATCTAGCTCCATTAAGTTTACCATGGACAAAGAATCAATGGTTGCCTCCCTTTCCTTGATGTCCTCATTTCTAAGAAAGAGGATGGCTCGTCTTACCATCAGGTATTTTAGAAGAAAACTCATATGGAGCAATATCTTCATGCTAGGTCCCATCATTTCCCTACTCATAAATTGGGTGTTCTCTGCACTCTAGCTACCAGTGCTATGAGGGTTTCTGATGTTGACCATTTTTCCAAAGAGAAATCCCATCTCTTGAACGTTTTTGCTAATAATGGTTACAGTAAGAAACAAGGCCTTAAAGCCTTCCTCAAAGCCAGCAAAAGTCCTAAGGTTAAGACAGACCCTAAGGATCGTAGTTCTGAGGTTAACCTCCCTCTCATCCAAGGGATGACTGATAGAATTGCGAGGATCCCGAGAAAGCACAATATTCCCTCTACCATTCGACCCCTTCACACCATAAGAAGTTCCTTGAAATCAACAAAAGACCCTGTGGACACCAAGCATATGAAGGGTGTTTATGTCATCCCATGCTCCTGTGGAACTTCGTACATTGGTGAAACTGGTCGTTCTATTAATCAAATGATTAAGGAACACGCGACCGATATTAATCATGGAAGGACCTGCTCTTCGGCCTTAACAGAGCATGCTAAGAAAACCAAGCATCAGATATGCGTTGAAGAGGCTAAGGTCATTGCTAAGATTTCTCAATTTCATCACCATAAATTTAGGGAAGCCATTGAAATTGAGAGGAGGCCAAGTAATCTTAATAGAGATGACGGTTGGAAAACCATTAGTTGCTAGATTCTAGCCCTTTCCTCTTAGTTACTTCCCTTTCTTGTCTATTTTTTAGGTTTCTCTTCCCCCGAGGTTTTTTTTTTTCAAGAGCAAAGGAAATGAAAATTAATTAAGAATAAAAATCATTAATTCATTTATTTATTTATCTTTTTATTTTATATTTTTAATTAGTTTATAAAAGTACATTTTATATCTACTGTCTATGAAACAAAAAATAGACAACTACAATCTAGGAACAAAAAATAATTAGAATACATTCAAATTTAATTCATAATTATTCAAAAAAAAATTATTAATTTAATATAATTTATTTATTTATTTTTAATACGAATTTCATTTACACCTACATACTAGACCAAGATAATTAATTTATAATAGTATATCTATTTGACTTAAATAATTTAATATTATTCATTTAGCTTAATTAGTGTTTCATTTAAAAAAATGACTTATAAGGGACATATTGGTTATTCTTGTAATTATAAACCTATAATTGAAAATAAGCTTAGGACATAAACATGTTTCATTTATACCAAGATAGTTAATTTATAACTAAATAATATATCTATTTAATATTATTTGACTCGATTATCTCAATATTATTATTTTTTACATTTATTTCCATTAATTCATTTGACTTTAAAAAAAATGACTTATAAGTGTCAAGTTGGTGTTTATAGTTTATAATTATACACTATATTTGATTTATTATTTTATTACTAATTATTAACAAATAATAATAATTTGTCCCATTTTTCCTATCAAGTCAAAAATAGCCATTTTTTAGCTGTTTCCCCTATAGCCGTTAAAAAAAATAGCCCTTTTTTAGTTATTTCCCCTATAGTTGTTGCATGGTTCTGAATCCTTATTTAACTTGAAGCTATGATCTTATTGTTCATCTTGTCCTGATGATGAACCACACTGGTTGGTTTGAAACACATCAGCCTCATTCTACCAATGTGATTTCTTCCGAAAATGTCTTCAAATAATCAAGATAAAGGCTAACCAACCATAATCGTAAGGGCAAGATATGCCAAAAGACTTATAAGAATGAGTGAAACATCGAAACATATACTCAATAATTGAGGTTGAAGAGGGAACAAACAATTGTCGTGTTGCTCCAGGTGAGCCAACCAGGCCTCCAACTACTCCAACTTCTTCAGAATTCCCATATGGTCGTGCCATACCACCACCACTCGTTCCTGTAATTGACACTAGAAATATTGAAGTTGTGCCAGGGCGTCCATTATTGCCTCATATTTAATGTCAATTTTTCATACGCTTCCAGCTGCATTTTCACTAACTTCCTTGGTGGGACAATGGTGGTGCGAGAGGAATTGTTCTTCTTTGGTTGTACTCGATGGCATCCTCGATGGGGGCCTGATGAGCCTCCCATTACAACAATGCTTGAACCTGCTTCCTCCCTTTTCTTGTATCGATGCTAAGGTTTGGGATCTTCTCCTAGTTCACTACCATCAACTTTCAATTAAGAACTTTGACGTGGTTCCATACACACACCACACCTCGACACCCACTTGACTCCTTTGTCACTTGCACTACTCTTCTGAACCAGCAGTACCCCCTTAACCCCCGTTAAATTCACCATATTGACACTTGGCTAGGGTGGTAGCAAAAACCATCCACCGAGCCCCGCGAACTACACCATTGAACACTTTTCGTGCCAAATTTGAGCCACCCAACACTAGTTTGACCCCCAAGAGAGCACACCACCACCAACTGGTACATTCATAAATAGAACAGAAAGGATCACACACTTTTGCACCCATAGGTCGAGGAGCCACAAAGTACCACAAACCCAATGCAATGAGAGGAAATTGAGATAGATTCCTCCCTAATTCCCCTCTAATACTCCACTGAACACCCCCAACGCTTCTACGAATGGGCCCTGTAGTAAACCTTGCAAGAAACCAAAATTATTTCAAGTCGCCAGATGAAAGACATTGGCAAATTGGCCTTCAAAAGATTGCTCGTTCTGGAGGGTGCCACAAAGAGAAGAGGAATAGATCAAATACCCAAGGGCCAAAGACTCCCTGCTGGAACCAAATGCCACCCCTATCATAATCCAAGGGATGGTAGGTCGCCTCTTCCAACCTCCAATACTCATTAGCAAGGCGCCATTCTGAGTTGCACACCCCGAGCTTACATCACCATAATAACATTACAATACCCATTGAGCTTCAGATGATACCCATCTCCCACTTGCCTCCGCATAAATGCGCTTAAGAACAGCTAGAAGGTTTCACACATGTTTTCTTTTGCATGCCTTCATTCACATGGGGAGTTTGGCGGGAGGCCAGGAACGACCCCTGATGTCCTTAGGCTATCCACCCCCATCAAGGTAAAAGATGTCAGAATTATTATTATTATTATTTTATAATGCCTTTAATTAAAACTAGCCAAACATCTATATAAAAAGCTCAGTGATGAGAAAGATTAAATTACTAATATTTTATAATGTTTCTAATTTTTATTTTTATTATAGCCGACATTGTTTTTTTATATAGAGAATTAAATTTTTATTTTTATTTTACGAAACAATTGAATGCAAAATAATTGACACATGTCCTTCATCCTAGGCTATACAATGCCCCTCTCAAAAAAATATTTTTTTCTAAAAATTAAAAAGTTAGATCTAATACTTTTGTGATGCATAATGTTGATATTAGTCTTTTGGATTAATCACATCGCTAGGATTTGATTTTGGATTAATCACAATGACCATGTGGATTTTTTCATTTATAAACATGACGAGTCGACTTTTGTCATGGACAATGAGTTGCATAAGTGCAATAGTCGACTTCATTGGGAAGTCAACTTGACTCATTTGATGATAATCAACTGGATCATAAAGTAGACTTCTTTGTCAACTGACCTATTGGAATTCTTTGCAAAAACTTTATTACAGCCGACTTGTTTCACTGCAATTAGATTATGTATAAATAGGTTGAATTGATTTATCTCGATAGGCAAATAATTGAATGGTTAGCTTGTCCAATGAACTGTTGCAATTGTTCAACTGAAGCAAAGTACTTGACCCTCAATATGTTGGAATAAATATGTCATTATATATTTGTAGAAAATTATTAAAAGTTAGATCTTTAAAGACTATTATGCTATGTAAAATCACAATTATGGAGCTTGTACAAAATTAAAAATGTCATGAAGGATGTGAGAGTTAAGTCAAATTTGTAATGAAGTTGTTTATTTTTTATGATGGTTGTCGATAGCTAGTTGACCATAATTGTAAAAATTGTTAATTGAGTCATAGAAAAGTCATGTCCAATCCTTCATGTAATCTATTAAAGATAGACTTTATATATTGTCAGAAAACAATAGTATTAGGAAAAGAAATAAAGTTTGATCTGAAAGAGTGGAAATAGAGAAAACACTCAAGAATAGGACAATATAGTTGGACAATGGTGACATCAAAAGGATGTATGGATTGATCCATCGATATAAATTTGCAGAGTTATTCTTGGGTTGTAGAAGAAGTAAAATGCAGGATGGTTCTTATGCATATGTTTCACTTATCTTGTGTGTGATAACGGATTCTCAAGAATGAAAGTCTCGCGTTGGACTCATTCGTATAGAGATAAAAAAAGGATGCACCCAGACTGGAGAGGAGATGTCAATGGTTATTGGTTGGACTAGTGGTCCATTTGGTTGACAATACTATAGAGAAGGTGAATCAAGAAGTGACCATCAGATATGAAGAAGTCACAACAAGCTTTGTCTTACATCCAATACTTTATTCCATCCTTACTCAAGACGAGGAAGGCATTGAGGGTGGGGGGAGATGTTGTAAGGATATCTTAGACCTATGATTGTCATCATATATTATGTATGTGTAAATTTCAATAATCATCGGTAAATATATAAACTAATGTAAATGAAGGTAGGTTATGAGCGGGTACAACCGCTCCAAATATATCATCTATGTATAAATACACATTAATTCTAATGGAAATATGGTTGGAATTCCTTCCCAATTTTCTATTTCAATTGTGTATTCTCATAATATGTGTGTTTTTGTAGATATCAAGATGTAGCCTATTCTTCTTCATTGTGTAGTTATAACAAGACTTTGCAATGGCCTATCATGTGCATCAAATGGAGATCATTTTCCAAAGTTACGACCCCAGGAAATTGAAATTCCAAATTACCCCATCAGAACCCATAAGCCTTTGGTGCTTCATCTCGCAGGATTAGGGTTTTGGATGTTTATGGATTCTGATGGTTTCTTCACGATAAGAGACCTCTAACCCTCATTGTAACATAGTTCAAGAAGGTGTGTAGCAGTCACATCTCTTCTTAGAGATACACTACCACCGTTCAAGCTAGTTTGCTTTCGTCATGCATGTATATAGTTTCGACATTTTATATTATTCATTGAAGTCTAGTTTCATTGTATGTTTGTGTTTTGGTTATAAATTTATAGTTCATTTTGTTCCCTTCATAAATTTGGATTAGTGAGAGTGTGTAACCATTTAACAACCATAATATTTCACATAATAATCAACAATTTGAGGGTACACATTTTCACAACAAGCCCCTCACTTCAGGGAACCTCTAGTAGAAATCATGATTTGAAAGTTGTTGGCTTAATGCATATATCAATGGGTCTCTTAACCAACTCTACATTGAATAAACTTAGAAGTGCTTCCACTATCAATGAGGACACGAGGTCTCCACTTAGTCAACTTGTGTCATACTGCCTACATTCATGGGAAATTAAAGAATACCTTTATTCTCACTAGATATTGATAAAAACCTCCCAAAATCATTTTCTTAAACCTGCATCTTAATACATATTTCTAATAAAATAATGCACATTTTTACTTAATACCCTATTCTATATGCACCAATACATATAAACCCCCATATTGCCCCAAAATACCTACAATATACTTACTCTATTTTATCGCAATTTTAAAACCCCCTTTATGAATGAACATGGAAATATATCTATCAACAAGGCAAAAACCCCATTGATGAGGATAATGATGTTTGAATGCTCGATATAATCAGTTAATTTAATAGTTTAGGTAACTAAAATTTGGTTACAACATGTAGAGATTACGGGTTCCACATCAAGTTGATTAAAGGGAAGATAGACGTCATCTAGTTGAGGCAACGATTTTATAGGGACAACATCACCATCATCTTTAGAAATGCCCTTAGAAATGGCCATAAAAAGTTTTTTCTTCTTACATTTATGCTCCAAAAAGTACTTTTAATCACAATTATAGCAAAGAGCTTTGAGTTATTCATTCGGCCATTTCTTCCCTTGATAATTTGTGGATGTTAAGATGAGGAGAGGGAGGAATGGGCTTGGCGGGGCAAGGACGAGAAATAAAGGATGTTTTTTTTGTTTCATTAGTGACCACTTGTGCTTACTTAGCTCTATGAGTTGATTCAAGCCACATCTTAGGGAGAGCCATTACGATGTGAACACATATGCCTTTTTTGAGACAACTAATAAAGCATTTATTGAAGAAAGTGTCTGAAATTTATTTAGTGCATAAATCTTGTTGCTCAATAACAATGATGTAATCTTCAGTTGTACTAAACTATTTAAACTTGGTCAAACAATCTAAATGATGAGTGTCTATCAAAATGTTAAAAAAATCAAGAACAAATTAAGTCCAACAAATTAAAATCCAAACAATATAATTGTGGTAGAGATTCTTACACCGTTACTATCACCATGAATATGAATAGAAAATAATAACACAAAGTTTCATTAAATTATGAATAATACAATACAATAAGAGATAGTGTTACATTTAAATGACCTAACCAATGAGCTCAGAGTACTCAAATTTATCTCGAGCAAAGGAATTAGGATGAAAGTCCATGGATCCAGATAGTTGTACTCCCTCTTGATCTAAAGGTTGTTCAAGGGAGTAGGGTCCGTGAATGTGACTATCTTGGAATTAATGGGTTATGTTTGATGTTTTCTCATTACTCTTAAACATGGTATTAAATATTTACTCTTGACATTAAAAATAAAGGAGAGTTTGAAAGGTCGAGCATATGACGGATTCAATAATTGTTGCATTCAATAATGTGGGAGTCTCGACTTCTCATTACGCTTCGACTTGCCAAGCAAGTCAAGTCACCGGTGTTGGTTTGGTGGAATTTGAATGACTAATTCGCCGTTAATAATATCTATCCACTTTCATAGACTATTCAAAGGTGAAGAAAACGCATCCATTATCTGAAGCGTGTCAAGAGTGAGACAATCATTCAATTCTACTTTGTGTGGACTGTAAAGCTAGGCGACCATTAACTTCAGATACTTTTGGAGTTTTTTTCTGGCTGGGATTTGATTAAAAAATAATATTTTGATGGTTATAAATGATAAAGTGACCATTTACAACTTAAATTTGTAATTTTAATAATTTTTTATCAAGCTCTAAACCATTTTTAACGAAAAAAATAGCCAAAACAATGCATCAAGAATAACAGGTTACGTTACGTACTATTCATACTTTTTTATTACGTAATATATGCAATCAATATACATGGAGTTACGTAATATATGTGTCACAACCCTCTAATCAAGTTAAATAACCCCGATTTTTTTTTTCCCTTTACATGCTATGGGTGAATAAATTAGTCGTAAATGGTAAATGTTACAATGTTATAACCCATCCATTAATCTTGGCGGGAATGTAATATGAGCATTATGGTTGATTTTAAGTCATCGCCATCCTCGGCATACGAATTGATTTGTTCTCCGTATGATTATGCTGACAGCGATCCTTTAACAGATCTTGTCTCTTTAATGCCGATGGTCTGAGAGGTGGACAACTCGTCCTACCTCGAATACTTCACCTCTGATCCGAACGTTGATCTCAAGGGTAGCTGGCTGGATTTAATGCTACAGCTACAGTAGCGAGCTCCTCAGGATTACTAACTGGATGGACGCTGTGGATTCACCCTGGAGATCGAACGACGTAGGTTCCATTTGCCATTTATACGAGGTACCTTAGGGTTTGAGAGGTTCATTTGTTTATTGTTCGAGGTTTGCAGAGCCGCGTTCTCCAGGGCGTCTGTTCTTCCAACGACGCCACCCATGTCGATGTAGATCATAGCGTAAGCCTTCTCGGCTGAAGGCGATGCAGCTCCCGACATTCTGTTCTGAATTTTTATACACCTACTGTGCGGAAGGCGATGCAGCTTCCAGCTTTTCGCTCTGGACTTCTCATTCGCTTATCAGGTAAACCCTCCCCCTTCACTGAAGTTTCTTATTCGAATTTATAGTGTACTTGGCAAATGTATTTCTGATTGATTTCTCATTCGAATGATTTCTTGAACAGGTTGGAAACTTATGCGGCGGAAGGGGACTACGGGGTCACTACTTCTGAAGGAGCGACTATCAGGTAAGAACCCATGATGCCCGAAAAGAAATCTAATTAACTCGGTCAAGAACCAGAGTCGAATTTTAATTCTTATTTCTTTTCTTGTCAGGGACTTTATCGTTCTCTGTTAAAGACATGTGCGGATATGGTATTCTTGGCCAGGGAAACCCTCTGTAGAACGATGCCCTAGGTTCTACCCTTAAGGGTTTCACCAAAGATGCCGAGTGGCATTCCTGATGTAGTTCATTCTTGATAGTTGTAATTCTTATAATGTAAATCTTCTGGTTATTTATTTTCCTCTGGAACTATATGAGAAGACTCGCTTGGCGTACCGCTGAGTTTCTTTCTTCAGCCGAGTTGCGTCTTTTAGATGCATTTAAATAGGAATGCGAACTGTTATGGTTATATGAATATTCAGTACTGTTGAAGTTCAAACCCCAGGCGATTATTTGGTTTCTGGGTTCTTTTTTTTTTGTTATATTTAAGCTTCTCTGAGACTATAATTTATCTTGCTGGACTTAGCAAGCTCCGAAAAGGGTTTGATTGTGCATTGAACCTGGCCATATTTACGCTGCCTTTTATATATACTATGTTTCTATTGTTGTCGCATAGCTTGATACCTCTGAAGTAACGATTTTTTATCCTCGTTCGAACTACTGCTTATAGATGTATATATATATATTTGTCTGCAGTTATATCCTCACTGTATTCAGCATATTCGTTACATTTCATTATATCAGTGCATATGTTAATGGTCCGAATGTTGGGTTCATTTTCTACATGTCGGTGAAATGTATTTGTCTTTGGGTTTCGCCGTAGGCCATACCCAACCAATATATTATGAATTCTTTCTTATACAGATGGTCCAATCATAAGGTTTACAGAATTTTCTTCTCCTTAAACTGATATCTTGGACCGCTGTGAAGTGTTGTTAACTGTTTTACAACTTACGCTCTTTTTATTTTAATGTATAAATCTTTAACCCCCTTCCCAAGGTTTTCTAGATGGACCTATCAGTCGCTGGTTTATATACTCTAATGCAACGGTTACCCTAGCCTTCACCGTGATAGAGAAGAAGGTATTATATATCACAGGTAATACCTCTAATGGTTCGGTAATCGTAATGAAATTCGTTCACACACTGATTTCACTATTCTGGTTGTTATTCCTTATTGCTTTACCCAGAATGTCTGTTATTACTTTCTGTGTTTATCTATGCGGTTATAGTTATGTAGTTGACAGATTCTTTCTTCTTTCTGCATTATAACATTTTACTGTTTTCCCCTTTACCATTTGTTCGGTTTTGTAAGGGATTCCGATACTGAACGAAAATCTAATTTAAATAGTTCTCTGTTCAGAATAAATATAACGGTTGAAGTCACTCAATACTAGTTTAACTTCTTCATTCCAGACATAATATAGTTGTACTCTAGCGGATATTCCGTATCTATAAGTCACAATGCTCTGTTTCTTAATTTACAGTTTGATAATATCCTTTTATGGAAAATATGGAGATTCCTCAGAAAATATTGAAGTTATAATTGTACTTACCTGCAATGCCACGCTCACAATCTTCTGTGCTTCTCCAGAATGGAGGAGATTGTCCAATGCTTGTTATCCTCCCAGCCACGAGATCAGTCAACCAGACTAAATCTCTCCCCCAAGCTCATTTGCCCGGCCACTGCCTTCGGCAATTATAAAGCACCACTTGTGCCTGTGCTATCTGGTCCTCACCAGACGTAGCACTCTCCTTTCTGCTTCAGTGCCTTTTTCATTTTCTTCCCGTCTGTTCCTCAACAACCCGGGCCTTTTCCTTTTTCCCTTTTTTCTATGGAAAGATGAAAAGAAGTTAGGGTTTCCCCTTACTTGCTGGCAACTGTTTCTTTTATTTTAGCAAGAAAAGAGAATAACTTTCTCATAAAAGTTATTATATGTAATTATTCAATCCATATTCAATCTTTGAATTAATAATATTTTCATCATTTTTAAGAAAACAATAATCTCTGTTCCATATTTACCTATAATGGTAAATCAGAAAATTTATTCACATAAACTGTTTGGTCATTACAATATGCTACTAGTTAGATTTAATTAAATACATTATTATATTAGTCACATATTATACACCACTTATTAATAGACAAATAGCTCTATATATATTATTTGTCCATGGACAAATAACTCTATATATTATTACCAATATATATGGAAATATCCATCCTTTAATGTTTAAAAATTGTATGACAGTAATTAGATTTAACTTAATACATTATTATACTAATAACATATACTACCTCATTCATTAATAAACAAATAACTCCATATATATTATTCACCCCATTAATGAACAAATAACTCCATATATATTATTCACGATTGAATATATCAAAGTTGACGAAAAATAGGAACAAGGTTTCAAAAGCTAAGATAGGTGGTAAAAATAGGAAAAGGGTTCAAAGTTAACATAGGTGGCCAAATAATTTAATTAACACATTTTTTTTCACTTGAGACCTTTTCTTATCTCGTTTTGATGATGAGATGAATATTATAAATAAGTTCTCTTTTACATGTTGATTCATATTGAATGTGAAAATGGAAGGCTGCTTTAAAATAACATCTTAAGTTCAATATGTTAAACTAGTCCAACAATCACAACGAAATTAATATTTTATATTAATAATGATTAATGAGGTTAACACTAATTTTTTTTCCAACCTGAAATTCCGTTAAATTATATAATTCACTTTATACCGTGGTCGACCACTCTACAAAATTATAAGAATATACTTTTCATATTATTTTATTATTATTAAAACTAAAAACTATTATATTTGATATTTTGGAATTAAAAATGAATTAATATTATATAAATAGTAATGAAAATTAAAAAAATAAAGTTTTTGTTAGATAATATTTAATTAAAATAATTAGGTTGTCATTTTTATATTGGTTAAATTATTTTAATTTTGTTTTTTAGACTTTATAAGTATTAGTAATAGATTTATCTTAATTTTGGATTAACAAAATATCAAGAGGAACAAATATATCAAAAAAAAATATTTTTTTGACTAATAGAGATTCAATTTTTCCAATCATTTGATAGATTCAGAGTTAAGATAAATCTATATTGATATTATATTTATATAAATGTCACATTTCTATATAGAAATATTCTTATTTTTAATTTTACTCATAATACATAAAACTATATACATATATGATATAATCATTAAACTTTTCTTTAAAACATTTTAAAGTATTTTATTTGATTTACATATCATATATTATATATAAAGAGCTTAGAAAATAATTTACTATAAGAACTAAGTTTTTTAGGTTTATTAACTAAATTTAAATATAAAATTCTTAAATATTATGGTTTTAAATATAAATCATCACTAGCTCTAAATATTGTCTTAACCTTAAGCCAAACTAACACTTTAGACTACTTTCTTTAGTCTAAAGTAGTAAGTTTCTCTATATATGTATTTGTAGTAAGAATGACAATTTAATCGTAGGTATGCAACTATCATATGTATATTGATTTCTGGGTGTCCCCTCATATTCAGACATGATATGCGGAGCCTTCTTATTGGGACGATAGGATATGATGTAGTAAATTATATA
>APFE030468934.1:8238-25650 GCA_000404065.3 Pinus taeda
CGCCTGTTTTAACTCTTCCGCTCTTCTTTGTGCTCCTTTGATATTTCTTCTTTGGCATATATATGGCTCCTCTTGGAGCTCCGATAGCTCTGTTTATGCTCCTCTGATAGCTCTTCTTTGCTCCTCCTATATGCTCTGCTTTTATATTCTGCAATACTCCTCTGATGTGTTAACTCCTCTTCTGATGAATTCTTCCCCTCTGTTCTTCTTGGGCATGTATTACATGCAATTCTCCTCCGATGTGGCTCCTCTTGCTCCAATGTCTTCCTTTGGCTTTGCAATGTCTTTCAATGACCTTCTCTGATACCTTCATACTTTGATGACTTCTGTCTTTTCAATATTCTGCAATACTCTTAAGCATAAGCGTTAGCTTTGATATGCCTCCTTTGTTAACTCCTCCGTTAACAGACTCTTGCTCATGGCTTGGCTTTCCTGATGGCCTTGCTCTTGTTTCTTCATGGATCTGCTCTGCTTCCCCTTGGCTTCATATCATCATCTAGTATCTAGAATATTGCCATAATGACATCAATGACAACCTAGGTCAACAAATCCTATAATCAAAGTTTAACACTTAGGATTTTTAATTAAAACCCAAGTATTAAACCTTTATTATAAAAAAACGAAATTTTAAATATCGCCCGTGACAAAAGCTATATTAAGGCTTTAAAAAATCTTAAGTATTAAATAATATGGTTTATTTAGTTTGAATTGGAGTTCTTAATTCCCAAATCTCAAATCTTAACAAAATTCGACTCATCTCGTTCCCCCGCATCGCAAATAAACAAAGTTCCAAAGGCTCAAGACCCCTCTACCAAACTCCATTGCAATTGCGATTAAGCTGAGACCCGACGAAAAAATTAAAACAATTCATACATTACCTGCGTCTGTGACTATCACAATAAACCACAAAAGCTTATGTCTTGCCTCCTGCCTATTGCGATTTAGATTAGACCGGTCCCAACAGGATTGTTCAAACCATTTCATAAATCACCTATGTCTGGAGCTATCGTAGTTATCAAAGAGTCTAGCCCCATTACCTTTGCCGATTTGCAATCTGCGATCAGGCCTGGACCCGACGGGAATATCAACTACAATCTATACGATCCTGCATCCGCAGTCCATTACAAATTTTATTAGGCCAAGCACTCTACCCCTTCTCGATTACGATTGTGATTAAGCTCGGACCTGAGGCGATGATCCATTCCAATTCATAAATTCCCCAATTCTGCGCAATTGCAAGACTCATAGCCTTAAAATTTTCGCATGTCAATTTTGATTTGTGATAAGCCCCAGACTCGATAAAAATTATATTTCAATTCATAAAATATCACATCTACGACTATCGTAGTTCTTTTAGCCATACCACTTGTATCAAAGATTCTTGCTAAAAGCAATTGTGATATGCGATCAAGCCCAAGCCATCTGCCATGTCATCTCTGTCGCCATTAGTGACATCAGTTCCATGTCACCATGCCACATCATCCACCACATCATAGTGACACCACCATGATTTCATCCCTCATGTCATCCCAGATATCGTAAATCGCAAGTCTTTCAGCCACCTCTTATAGTTTGCAACTTCGAACGCCGATTGCGATAATCCTGTGTATTTCAATATGCGATAAAGCCCCAGACCCAATAGAATTATACACTAGAATTCATTTAATCCCTGTGTTTGTAGCTATCAAAAATAACAAAGGATCACTGTATCACTTCCTCCTTCGCCATTCCAATTTCCATTACGATGTGATTTAAAAAAAAAAGAGGCCCCCTTTGAATTTTATTTGGAATACCCCTAATTCTTAACCAATTGCGATTTTCTGAGTTCTAACCCAAATTCTAATCCGATTGCAATTGTTTTATGAGCTGCCCCAAACTCCGATTTCTGATGGAGATAGACCTTAAATTCCACCTCCTCACTTTGCATTCCTCTCCATGATGTTTTTTTTCTTATGATCTCATTTATGTTTGTCTAATTGATTCATGTTTACTGTGTTCAGGTTCATGACAGAGGAAGACAACTGTGAAGTGGCATATTAGTTCAAACAGGTAGACAAACATCAAGAGAATTCGATGGATCAAACAAAGCTGATGAAGACAACAAATCACTTTCAAAAACTTCTACCAAAAATTTGTTTTCCTTTAAGCATTTTTGAAGGGATCTGTTTAAATGCCCTCAACACTCTACATAATAGATTCAGTTGTTTTATGTTATTTAGGCTTTCTTGTTGTATCAAATAAAGGTCCTGAATTTTATGAAGAAAGGCTTATGAAATCTCGCACTATTGTCCTTTCGTACTTTTATCAATAGAACGACTGGAACATTGTTTAGGAATTTTCATAAAGAATTTTGAGAAGTTGCATTACTCTACTCCTAGAATCATCTTTGTGAGAAGGAATAAACTGTTGTTATTTCTTTTATGAGTTGAGCAACGTGCATCTGGTATTTCTATCACTGTAACTCTATTTCTTCGTAAATAAATAGTGAAGTTATCTTTTCAGATTAATTGTTACATGGAATTTAAAGAATAGTGTTACATGTATTCATTTCTGATCATGCTTTCAATGATATTTTAAATACATGTTAAGTAATTTGCCTTGATATTCTAAATGTGATATGATTTATACACATTATTTTGATTAACTATTTAATCAAATTAATAATCTTGAAATATTTTCATTTCCATTGGTGTTTGAGAAATCTATATTGTCATTTACTAAGGAAGATCATTATAGATCGCATCGAGATAAATGTTAAACAATCCCGGGTTATAGAGTAGATCAACGCGTATGCTTTCCCATTTAATTCGTTACTGCAAATAAATCTATTTCACTTCAATGTAAGTATTATAAATTCATTCAATAACCTTTCATCGGGAAAATGGTCCCATTATCCCTAGTTGGAGCCACTACCTAAGCGAAAAGTGAGTTGTCTTAAGGTCTAGACCAGGTGGTTTTCCCTCTATGTTGAAGCAATGATTTTCAAGGCCTCAACAGGTTCTTTAAGACATACCATAGGATCAATAAAAAAAATTTGGGTGAAGGTATTAAAGAAGACATGCAAATATTTTTGTTAGAATGTGTGTTATGCCAAGAAATAAGTGAGAGACTATCAAGACCCCGAGACTCCTTCGCCATCAACCATACCAAGCCAATGCTGAGAAGGGGTTTCAATGGAGTTTATTACAGGTTTACCCAAATTTGAAGGAAAGAGTTCATTATGGTAGTGGTAGGTCGAATGAGAAAGTGTGCTAATTTTTTATCTCTTTCTCATCCTTTTAAAGTTATTGTTGGAGAAACATTTGAAAAAATACCTGAAATACCAAAGATTATTGTAAGTGTCAGAGATCTATTTTTCACTAGAATTTTTGGACTAAATTATTTTCATATTTGAGTACTAAACTGGCTCACATGTCATCGTACCATCTTAAAATTGATGGGTAGACATATATTGTGAATACATGTTTAGAAGGATATCTATATTTCTTTGCATCTGATAAATAGACATAATGGTTTCCCTTGACAAAATGGTGGTACAACACATGCTTCCATACCTCATCAAAAATAACACCATTTATGGAACTTTATGGATATCATCCTCCATTCAGTAGATCACCCTTCAAAGGGACTATAAAGGCTCAAGAAGTTTACGAACACATATGACACCAACAAGAGGTTCTCAAACTATTGATGGACAACTTAGTTATGGCACGAAATAGGATGAACCAACAAGCATATCAACATCGCAATGAAAGGGAATTTGAAGTGGGTGATTGGCTATTTGTGAGACTACAATCATATAAACAGATGTCCCTCAAGCAAAAAAAGAAGTAAAATAAATTAGCACAAACATATTATGGCCCCTATAAAGTATTGCAGAGGATTGGAAGTATGCCCTGCAAATTAAAGTTGAATTCATCTTGAAGTGTGCATGTTGTCTTGCATGTTTCTTGCATAAAAAAGGTAATTGGTGACAAGATCCAAGTCCAAACTATTCCACTAGAGATTAATGAAGAAGGGAAAATAATACCAGAACCAGAAACGATTTTGGAAATGAGGACTAAGCAGTTGAGAAATCAAGCAATTATTCAGTACCTCATCAAGTGAAATGACCCACCAATGGAAGAAGCGACATCAGAAAGTGAGTTGTTCATGCAAAAATACCCATATATAGTCAAGTGTTGAGGACAACACTTCTTTGAAGGGGAGGGGAATGTTAAACCCTATATAAGCCCCATGTTAACCCTAAAAACCCTTATTAAGCCCTAGATATTGAGTGATTTCTATTGTTATATTTATAAGTCTAGAACCCATCATGGTTCCATTTTATTATAAGTGTACCCTTTGTCTCCTATATATATATATATACATATGACTTAGTCTTAAAATGATCAATTATTGTCTTGTACATTGTATTAATTGTAAAATGAGGTTCCCCCCTAGAAGAGTATTATAATTATTGGTTCTTATAATTTTAAGGTGCAAGGATCATAACATTGGTCATGTTGTAATTAGAGTCCACAATTTGCAAGTATGGAATTAGAAACGGTAGTCCCAATGTGTCATAAAGAAATCAAAAGACATGAAGCAATCATTGTAGTGACATATAGGTCTACCTTAGTAGGTTTTTCCATAGGGAGGATTCTTAGGAGCTTCATGATATGGGAAAACAAAGTGAAAAACACCTGTATCATAGGTTGAATCTCCAAAGTTTAATATTACAAGAAAGTTGTAGTAGCGGTGATAGGGTATTGGTAGGGGGGGCACCATCAAAATTAATGCATGTAAAAGAAATAATAAATCATCATAGAAATGATCCATTTTGGAAGATAAAATATGAATACAAATGCAAGGTTACAAGATGGGCCACAATAGTGATGATCAAATGAAATAGAAGGAAAAAAGGATAAAGCAAGGTCTTGTACCTTAGAAGTTGATACTTTCATTCTTTAAAGATCTCCATCTCATAATTATAGTTGTCCTTTTGCAAACTTATCTTCAATGGATAAATGAACATGAACAATTGAGAATTCTTTTTTAAAACTTGCATATCTTCAATCTCATCAGGAGAAATCAACAAAAAATTCCAAAATGATCTGCAATCCTTTTTAGGTTCTTGTCATCCCATTTGTTAATGAAGTGCTATATTTTGGGCAAATGGAAATGGAACCGAGGAGTTAAAATCAAGGCTTCAACACGCATTAAAGAAGAAACAACATTGTGTTAAGCACACCAAGCACACACATACTTGATAAGAGAGATAAATGTGGGGAAGGTTAACAAACCAAGTATGCATTCCTTCTTCATGGGGATTTGTATAGTAAAAAAATGGTTGGAGCAATTGTAATAACTAACGAAATGCCCTTCTTAAAAATAGAAATACACTCCACCATTTATTTCTTAGCCCTTAGAGGGTCTTTATATTTTGAAGAAAGAAATGGTGGAGAGTATTTCTATTTTTAAGAATGAGTATGCTAAATATGATGGGTTTTCACTAGGAAGACAACATAGGAAATGATTTTCTATAAGCATTAATAAAATGAAAAGATAAATTCTTGAATTAGTGCACACTAATGTGTATAGTCACATGCAAACTAAGTCACTTGGGAGAGTATATTATTTCCTTATCTTCATTGATGTCAAAATAAGATTTACATGGGTTTATTTGATCTACAAAAAGAATGGCGTGTTTGAATTTTTAAATAATTCAAGAAAATGGTTGAAAAATAGGTAAACACATTGAGATTCTTATATCATATCAATGAAGAGAGTACACATAAGGACATTTTTATCAAATACTTAAAAAATAATGAGATTTAGAAATAGCATACAGTTCCACATACTATTCAGTAGAATGAAGTAACTGAGAGGAAATCTAGAACCTTGGTTGAATGTGATAGAAGCATAATTAAAGGTAAGAAACTTTCCAATGTTTTTTGGATGAAGCTATATGTTGGGAAAAATATTGAAAGGGGGGGTGAATAAGTATTTTAAATTAAAACTTCCAAATTTTATATTTTGAAAAATATACGCTATTGTTATTAAAGCAACCTACATATGCATGCTACATCAGAGAAGGAAACCAACACATATCCAATTTACTAATTTTAATGAATTATGTCATATGATTATCCTTAATCAGTGCATTAGTAGATTAATTACTTTTCAGTATGATATAAAGAACATAAAGAAATCACAACAATGACCCATAGAACACCAGGATTTTTAGGTGGAAACCCAATGTGGGAGAAAACCACTATTGTTGTTGTCTTTGTTGTATTTATTATGTTATAAAAAATATTACATTTGTACTGATGCAAAATCTTGTCAGTATGCAGGAACCCACCTACAAAATGCTACAAAATTGTTCTCCAACTCCTATTGGAAGGGAGCTACAACCCCCTGAACTCGTTTACTATCTCCTACTGGAAGGGAGCTCCTACCCACTTTCTGAAGGTTGCAACCCTCATCTCCTTGTGGACCACTTTTCAAAATATTTCAGACTAGATCCACCTGTCAAATAATCATCACACGACCTATAGGCCACCTTTCATTAAATTTTCAAATTGGACCCATGTAAACCATAAACCCAAACAAACTAAAGCACTGAATCTGATACACTGCCACATTGTAAATCAACTAAAATTTTGAAGCATCAAATCACTAAATGTAGAACCCAACCAAAAACAACAAATATCAAATTATGTAAGTGATTGTATTGAATAAGACTCACGTATATACACACTTTCTCTATATAACACTTGTGTATAAAGCTCAAAATACCAAATACTAAATAATTAATTATTAAACAATACATAAAGCATTTCACCAGTTACAGATCACTAAGCCAATCACATATTTCTGAACCAATTATAAATCATATATCATACACCCAGTCATACTTCTATACCATTAAAACCAATCAATTCAACCAAGCCACCTCAATTTTCACTGTCAAACACAAATCAATATGATAGAGACATCATTGATAGGCAACAACAAGTAAACCATACAACATCAACTATAAAAATCAATCATTAGATAAAACCATGGGGGCTTCACTCAATGAACCTTTGACATATCAGGTGCATTCATGGCATACTAAACAATACTCTTAATTTGACTGCATATTGGAAAATACCTCCAAAAATCACATTATTTAACCCCTTACCAATATGAATCTAATACACCTTCCCAATTAAAATATCCCCTACTTTCACTAGATATTGTAGGTGTCCATTTTTTTATTAACCTTTTTTATACCCCTTTATATTTTTCATTAACTTTGAGCTCCGTTGTTTACACCTACCAATATAAAAACCCTTTACCCCTTATTATATGTTGAATATATTATGTCATTTTTTCGTCAATATATATCCCCCAATAGGAATGCACATGGTATGGTATTTCTCCCCTATTGAAGCCCCTGTGGATCAAACGCTAGTTTGCGTACACGTCTTCCACAAGGAATATCAATGTATATACGCACTCACCATTCACAACACCCGCATACATATCTGCACATACTGAAAATTATTTCACGAAATATATATGCGCTACAGAGATGGATTTGCATATGTACGCGAATATTCCCAAATATACCTATGTACAGATTTGAAAAGCTTTTGATGTAAACACAATTTCACTTTTTGTAACCTTTATTGTCAATACTACATACTTCTGAATAAATCATTTAGATCACAACATCACAGTTTCATTAATATTAGTGACATTTGCAACAAGTAAATCAATCAAGCATATATGTCAACAAATTTCAAATGTTTCAGATCTGAGTCTTCTCCTTGCTCCCTGGTGCACACCAGTTCAGATCAAATCATTCATAAACAACTCACTACTTGCACACCTAACACCCTGATCTCCATCTCCTTATATAGCTTTAGATTTAGCCAATAACTTAGGCCAATCCCTTGGTAATGTCTTTTGTATTCTTTGATAAGATCAAGTAACTATTGTCACACCCATTACTATGGGCCAATACCATGGTACAGACCCTTGGCATCTAGATTAACATGGTGCAGATTCTGTACATGATTGTTCTTTACAGTACCTACGTATGTACATGACCTTGCTTCTTAATACCCGCATATAGTCTCACAAACTTTTCTTTTATCATCTATCTGTCTCTGAACTGACATTCCTTTGTCCATATCACCTATAACATTTGTATCAGTCTGCATAATCATCATTATATCACAATGTTGACATCTTTATCAAGTAGGTTTCCATCAAGGACAACACATTAGCCATAATGCCAACAATCCCCCCCTTTGGACTTGATGGAAACCACTTTGGTGTTTGGTCACCATATGTAAACACCTGCAAACACACCTGCAAATACAAGACATCTTACCAATATTTTCCAAGAATTTGTCTCCAAGTAGAAAGCTTCTCTCCCCCTTTGACATCAAGGGAAAAGGGCTACAATGTTGAGTAAAGACTTCTCTTCCTCCTATGTAGAGAGGATCACTGTATGTCTGATATGTTGAATATGAGAACTACATGCTAACCATGCTCCCCTTGACCATATGCTGAACCTTCTGAAGATATTCAATAGAGTACAAGGCTACATGACTAAAAAATGACCTTTTTTATGACAAATGGCTTATTATTACATCAATCGTCCAAAAAAGTGGGGTTACATATTTGATCCAACATTACATTAATCATCCAATATCCCATACATGACTAAATATTACAATGACTACTTTACATGACCTTTACATCAAGGGACATATATAACCAAAACCAGGACCTCAACAATGAGCCTGTAAGATCATGATAGTCGTCAACAACCACCATATACCATATAGGAACTTGCAACATGAATATTTGACAACAACATCAAAGAAGAAACATGAAAATCCTTCTCATCAATCATGTAAATAGATAAAATTTATCATTTGGAATCCATGCATCATTGGTAACTAGTGAAAAAACAACAACATATACATCTTCAACAATAACAATAGAAATATCAAGACATTAGCAAAGATATGCAACAAGGCATGCTTATGAAACCATAATAGCAACAAGGGACTTTAGAGTTATAATAGTTGCTCCCTGTGAACCAACACATTACAACAAACCAATGTTAGAAACATAAGACCACACATGAAATGGTGAATGCATATATGAGGCTCCCCCTGAATCTGTGCCAATTTTATCAATCATTGAGATATATACACACATGTCTAACTTAGAAACTGGATACATACGCGATTGTCCTTCATATCATCCGCGTACAAAAAGTAAAATGTAGTAATTTAGAGTCACAGTGCCTCTTGAACATGACATACATGTCAGAATAATTAGTAGAGTGATGAAGTAGGAATCATTCCTAATTTCTGTTTGAGATATTCGAAGGAATCACGTGGAAGTGGCTTTGTAAATATATTAGCAACTTGTTCCTTCAAAGGAACATACTCCAATTTGACCTTTTGTTCAAGCACCTGTTCTCTCAGAAAAGGATATTTGATTGGAATGTGCTTGGTTTTTTAGTGCATGACATGATTCTTAGAGATACTTATGACACTAGTATTGTAACAAAAAAATAGGTATAGGTTGAGGACAAGTGACTCGAATGTCTTTCAAAATTTGGATCATCCACATAATTTAAGTACAACAATATGGAATAACAACATATTCTGCCTTAGCAATAGATAAAGCGATAGAGCTTTGTTTCTTGTTGAACCATAAAGCCAAGCGAGGTCCGAAATGAAATTCTCCTCCACTAGTACTCTTGTGATCTTTAATATTACTTGCCCAATCTGCATTTGTGTAAGCATGGAGTGTAAAATCTATATTTTTGGGGTACCATAGACCAAAAGATTAAGTTCCTTGTAGATACTTCAATATTCTCTTAATTGCTTGGAGATGAGTTTCCTTAGGATTTGCTTGAAATCGTCCAACAATTCCAAGTGCATTCATAATTTCTGGTAATGTACTTGTAAGGTAGAGCAAGCCACCAATCATAGATTTGTATTCTGGCTGATTGATTGAAGGAGAATCATCATTTTAACTAATATTTCATCATGTTACCATTGGTGTGCATACTGGTTTATAGTCTCCCATTCCATATTTCTTCAAAATATGTTTGAGGTACTTGGTTTGAGAAAGAAAGATACCATTCTCGGTTTTTTGAACTTGAATACCAAAATAGTATGTTAGTTCACCAAGTAGAGACATTTCAAATTCTTGCTACATAACTGAAGAAAATCCTTGACCAATAGATTCTACATTGCTTCCAAATATGATGTCATCTACATAAACAAAAACTATCAAAATTTTATTTTTTATCAATTTTTATATATAGGTTGCTATTTGCAGACCCCTTTTTGAAGCCTTATCGCTGAAGGTACCTGTCAAGACGATTATACTTGATCGAGGTGGATATTTAAAAGTACCAGTAGCATGGTAAGAAGCCTCAAAACTCAAAGTGGTAGAAACTCTATAAATTTAGCATCAGATCGAAGTGCTCATCATCCTGATTCCAACAATGCAAATGACACTCAAATCTGAGCTCATATGAAGAAGTTAAAGCAAGTCGAAGTTAGGTTTGAATTGGATAGGTGGCAAGAGAAGATGACATGGCAGAACTCTTCAGGGAATGGGGAAGTGCCAAGTAGCAGGGCACCATTGGCCCTGCATTTTGCGGAGCAAAAAAGGTAGAGGTTTGTGGTTAAGGAATCAGCCCCAACACTACCAGGTTGTGATTGGAATATTGCAATCACAGATTGGAGGTGAATCAATTTCATAGAATCGACCTTGGCAGAGTCAGGATGTGATGTGATAATAGCATATTGCAATCGCAAAGGGAAGAGTTACAAAATCGACCCCCGACAGTTAGGGATGTGATTGCGATATCACAATCGCATATCACAGATGCCATGAACACAAACCATAAGACCTGACAGTTCTTGCCGATTGCGACATCACAATGTTCTATTGGATCTGATATATATCATGCATCGCGGTTGATAATTTCCGTTGGGTCTGGCTTTTATCACAGATCACTCATCACATAATGAAAAGGCACGAGGTTTGTTCACCGATTCTCTATGTTAAACCTGTCGGGTTAAGGATTAATGTATGGTTGAGAGGTTTCACTATGTTGGACAGGGTGTTACCTACATACTATTTCAAGTCCAAGATTCTCAGTGTGGAAACTTCCCACCTACTATACTTGTCATTTGTTGAAATTGTTGATATTGAGGAGTTAGCTGATCCAGCATTTATAACGGATTGTCCGCACAAGAAAAAGGCAGAGCCTAACATAGAATTTCAGAAACTATTGCGCACAATAGTAACCTGACCTGGTAGTAGGCCGAAGCTTTGCCTTGAGTAGTAGGGAGGTTCCAAAAGGGTGCAAAAGCTTCATTTCTCTGAATTGGGTGTTTGGATTTCAGTGGTATTATCTGTTTCTGAAGCTAGGCTCTCCATTCTTCGTCAATCTTCTAGCTTGGAGGTATAAGGATTGTAAATGAATGTTGCTTGTACTTTATCTCTTTTTATGCCACTTAATGAAAGAAGCCCTCCCCACTATTGAGCACGGCCCATAGACGTAGTCCAAATTGGACGAACTCCGTAATCAAATCTTTTTGTCATGGTTTCATGCTTATCTTGTTATTTATGTATTATTTATGTTCTATTAAGTTCCATGGTTAATAAGTTATGTTTCATGTAATTCTGATGCATCTACAAGTAAAAGATATTGGAGCAATACCATGCATGAGGAGCTTGTTTTAATCCATACAATTCCTTCTTAAGTTTGCATGCAAGATTCTTATCATTGCCTAGGATGAACCATTTAGGTTGTTCAATGTAGACTTCTTCTTCTAGATCCCCATTTAAGATTGCATATTTAACATCCATTTGATATACTTTAAAGTTATGAAAACTTGAAAATGAAAGAAACATTCTTATGGCTTCAAGTCTATCTACAGGTGAAAATGTTTCTTCAAAGTCTATCCCTTCCAGTTTAGCATAACCTTTTCATACAAGTCTTGCTTTGTTTCGAATTAATTCTACATTTTCATTCAATTTGTTCTTGAACACCCATTTTGCCCCAATAATATTTTTATCATGAGGCCTTGGTACTAATTCCATGTATGGTTCTTTTCTATTTAATCAAATTCTTCATGGATTGCCTTAACCCAGCATTCATCTTTGATTGCTTGATTCACATTTTGAGGTCACTTGTGGATAGCAAGGCTAATTAACTAGAAGTTCCAACAAGAGTTGTTACACAATAATTTATCACCGCCTTCACTCTCGGTTCTTTCCACTGTGTCATGTGACCAAGTCAAACATGCCCATCACAGAAAAATGCTCTCCTAAGTTGCCAATTGACCCACTTTTCCAAAGTTGTCTTCCTCCTCATGGCTATTGGCTTAAATAAATGCGCTGAAAGGTGCTCATGAACAGATCGACCATGCTGCCAGCACAGAAGTACATCTGATTCCCATGATGGCTCGATTTTAGTCACCAGCGTGGGGCTATGTGGTCTCTTCAGCGATGATCTGACTATTTGCACTGATCACTTGCGATGTTAGCACTGAAGCTCAGTTCTGTGCCCGCGATGATCCAGATTGGGCGAATTGTTCCAACAGTCGGCCTTCCAGATGACTCCAGACTTGGTTGTTGGCCTTGTTTATGTCGCCCTTCCTTCCCTGGTGTGGTAGTTCCATCAATTATGCTACCTTCCTTGGTGATAAGCTCTCCTTTCCCCCATTCATGGAGACTCCTTCTCCTATTTAAACTGTCACCATTGCTATGCATTGCTAGTTTCCAATAGTTGGCTAGTTGAGCAGTGCTGTTAGTGTTTGTGAGTTTTGCTAGATAGCTGGTGTGAGAGTGATAAGTGTGGGATTGTTGATAGCTTGTGGAAGGTTGTGAAGTGCCCTTGATCTTGTGTAAAACTTATGAGTGAGAGAGCTCTTATATGTTGGGAGATCCATATTCAAAGAGTGAATGCTTGAAGAACATGCTGGCTGGACTCTTTCTGAGAAGGCTTGTGACGTTAAGATTTTGGTTGTAAGCTGACTCTTATTTCATTATTAATGCAATCAATGATGTTTTCCTATGTCTTGTATGTAATCTACTTGATAGCTCATGACTTCTTGACTTTGTGAGTAAATAGTTCATTGTTGTATCTGGTTACGTGCTTTGTTGTATTTCCTTTGCTTTGTTTCAGGTTGATCACTCGTTGAGGAGAAGAAAGCAGAAGCTAGAGCAACACAATGGAACTCCATCGACCATCGGTTGAGGTAGGCCCCCAACTTTAACTGTTTAAGGAAAGCTATTGTTGATCTGTCCTTATTTGTGACTAGACCAACTCTAGGCTAGAGGGGTTTCCTCTGTCCGCAGAGGGAACACTTTCCTGCATCACAAATTGGTGACTCCATTGGGGATTGGACCAAGGAGGTTCCTCGAGAGACATGGTCTCAATAATGGCTTCATCAGAAGGAAATATTTCCTTTAAAGGATCTGAAGAAGTATGGTCTCCAAGCCAAGGGGAATGAGCGTATGAATCAAGAGCTCTGCTCGAAGGAGCAGATTCAGGAGAGGGAGCCGATGCAGAAACAATATCGACATAGTTGAGCTCGGCAGGACTCAACGGCATCTCATCGCCCCAAGATTCTATCTGATCAGTGGGGGGGAAAAACCACGGATCAGAGCGAACGGAAATCATATTAATAGGAGCGACGTTCGGGGGTGGGAGTGAAAAGACACCTATAAGGGCAGGATCTTTAAAGAGTCCAACTCCCACATTCTCCAATGGAATGGAGGTATACTCCACAAAAGGCACGTTCCCTTCAGAAGAGGAGGTCAAGAAAGACAGCTGGTCTACTGTGACGATCTTCCCCTAATGAGGGAAATGAATGACACGAAATAGAGATGAAGCCACGGCTCGCATGGCATATGTCCAGCTTCGGCCCAAAAGGAGGTTGTAAGTTAGATTTGCATCAACGACTTCAACTTCCACTTCGACCATATTCCCTTCCAAAGTAATAGGTAAACGTTGGAGTATACCATAAGGGCGAGACTCTCTCCCATCAAAGGCTTCCAAGGTCGTAGGAGACTGGCTCAGAGTCAGAGAATCGATAGCCTTCCAACAAGCAACAAACATGATGCAAGTTGAAGCGCCTTCATCAATGACCGTATGATGAATCGTTTTAGAGTTGATGATGACCTAGATAAGGAAGGCAATTTGGTGAGGCAATCTCGGTACATAGCTTTCGAGATCAAAAGTGATTAGATCCGAGTCGGCCGGGTCGATGCCACCGATAGTCGATAGCAAGGACTTCCTTTGAGAGGGGCAACTCTAGAGAACTTCTAGAGCGGACATAGCTGACGGAGCCTGGGCTAAGTCCTCAACGATGGTATAGTGCTGAGTAGCACGAGCATTAGGGTTGTAAGAAGATTTCCAGAGTACACCTTTAGGAGGGGGTCGGACGGGCATCTCAGCGCTAGGTCTCTCAATATGGAGCAGACTAGAACTGGAAAAATGAGCACTAGAGGGGACCTCAGGCTCTTTCCTAGTAGGCGACGAATATTCTTTTGCTGGAGTACTAATGTGAATGGGGATTGTCCTAGCCATAAACACTTGAGAACCAAAGGGAGAAGAGGATTGTGATGGGTTAGCCACCATTTGCGTTTGCTGCGAGGGAAAAGGTTCTTTCAGCACTGCAGGAGTCCAGGAGCACCTTTCAACAAGTGACTAACTTTAGACCACCTCGGGAAGTCCTTGGTATAGTGATCCTTGTCACAGATAAGGCAAGGATACTTGGGCTTGCATTTGGTTCCCTCCTCGGGTGGAGGTTTAGCGGAATCCTGCTTCGGTTGATCAGTTTTGTCCTTTCCTTTTCCCTTCTTTTTCCCTTTCGAGGCTTTGTCCGTCGTGGTGGATTGAACAACGTTAACCTCGAAAGTATTACCGGAATTAGATACAGCCTAAGAAGTATTTTCATTCGAAGCATTCGACTTTTTCTTGCCAGGGTTCGCTGGAGATTTCTTAGCGGGCGGATTGACAGAAGCAATAATACCGTCAACAGATGGTGTTGGTGGGGCTTTGGAAGTTTCGTGCCTCGGGGCGTTAGGCAAATAATCATATAATGTACCGGACTGGGAATAAAACAAGTCAAGGTACTGATCACGCGTGATAGCTTGCTCTTTAGTTACACATGCCCCCATAGCAATGTCCCGAGCTATGGGACCAACAAATGAAGTCATGAACCAGTCGGTCAGTAGCTGGTTGGAACTCTGGTGCTACCTCTTACCCGTGGCCTCAGATGTCCTTTAATCCACAGTTACCCTTTTTAGAAACGTTGGAGTTACTGGATGTGTCCAAACTGACCAATGATCCTATCCTTTAAAGGAAATATTTCCTTCTGATGAAGCCATTATCGAGACCATGTCTCTTAAGGAACTCCCTTGGTCCGATCCCCACCATTGTTCCTTGTTTCTCCCTGCCCACCAGGAAATGCTTACCTGTCTCGAGTGGTTTGCTCCTTGTCTCCCATCGCAACCCCTTCAGACACCCATTCAAGTTTATAAAGTGTCCTTTGAAGGGAACATGGGAAACATCACGCAAACCCAGCGGATCGACATCTTTGTTAAACCAGGGATTGTCGAGAACATCTATGTTGGAGTAACTTGCACTCTTTAGCAGATTCAGCTCTATATTGTTCTTTTTCACAAATTTCATGATGTGTTTGCTTTGTCTTACGAAGAAATACCCGGCATCAACCCTAGTATCTTGGTGCATGATATACCTACGTATCAGGGTGTTAAGCCTGTTCGACAGTGTTTATGCCCCGTGCACCCCCGAAAGGTTGCAACCATTAAAGCGGAAGTTGAAAATCTTCTTAAGGTTGGTTTCATCTATCCCATCCCACTCACAGATTGGGTTTCCAATATCGTCCCTGTGACTAAAAAACAAGGCACCATCAGGGTCTGTGTTGATTATCGTGATATTAATCGAGCCTGTCCCAAAGATAACTACCCCACACCCTTCATCGACTAGCTCATTGATGAGTGTGCCGAAAGTGAGATGTTTATGGATGGTTTTTCTGGTTATAACCAGATTAATATTGTGCCCACCAATCAGCATAAGACCGCCTTTATCTGTCCGTGGGGCACTTTCGCCTACAAAAAGCTCCCTTTCGGTTTGAAAAATGCCGGTGCTACCTTCCAACGCGCAATGTCTTATGCATTCCATGACATTCGACACATCGTGCAACCTTACCTGGATGATCTACCAGCTCATTCAGCTAAATGATAGGACCATCCCACTCACCTTCGAGAAATATTTCTCCATTGTTGACACTACCACATCTGGCTCAATCCACATAAGTGTGTCTTCTGCGTAGAGTCTGGCAGACTTCTCAGGTTCATCGCCTCCCGAGAGGGCATCCGTCTAGATCCCCTTAAGGTTGAGGCCATTCTGAATCTTCCTCCCTTTGCTTCTTTGTAGCAATTGTAGAGCTTGCACGGCAAAGCGAATTTTTTACGACGCTTCATTCCGAACTATGCCGAAGTGGGCAAAGGTTTTACGTGGTTACTAAAGTGAGAGACCCCTTTTCGTTGGGATGCCGCTGCTCAAGATTCCTTCGAGCACCTCAAGGCACTCCTTGTTTCCGCTCCTTTGTTGCGTCCTCCTAATTACCATCGTGACTACACTCTGTATCTGGCCCCTGCCGATACCACTATTGGCATGGTTCTCGTTCAAGATGATGACGATGTGATGCAGGGGAGGCCCTGCAAAACCCAGGATCTTCAACACTCTACTAATAAACACACATCTCTGCTTTCACCAAGCAAAAAAACTCATTTATAGGCAATCAAATTCACACCTTATATCAAAGTTATAACTTAAGCCCCGCCGCCACACACATATATCCACATACATGGAAAACACTTTAATTCTCCACCATAAGAAGACTTTTCAAACTTACGAGCGTTGACACAACCTCTAACTCACGTATCTTCAATACCTTTTACATGGGGCATAAGGGATAGCAAGGTACTGCAGAATGCCTCTGCTATATAAAGTATCACTGAAAACTTTGTGCGCTGCAATAATGAGTTTGTTTATGGTGCAAGCAGCTGTGACTTGTAATTAGTCCCATGAAATCTGAATGTATGTAAGCTCAACAGTATGCCGCCGCTGGAAAGGCATCATCAAATTCCCCAATCCTTGAAGGAAATTGTGAGGCATTCGTGCAATCTCTTGCCATTCAAACCTATCAAGTTCCCAGCGGATAAACGCCACTATCACACATGATTCGAGCTTTCTATCTACCCGAAACTCACACGAGGAGTCCCCACTTACTCTCAGAACACGAGCACGTTTTATTTTATTTTATTTTATTATTATTATTAAATTTTTTT
>APFE030468934.1:36069-61612 GCA_000404065.3 Pinus taeda
CAACAATGATCTGACTGTCTGCACTGATCACTTTCGATGTCAGCACTGAAGCTCAGTTCTGTGCCCACGATGATCTATATTGGGCGAATTGTTCCAACAGTCAGCCTTCCAGATGACTCCAGACCTGGTTGTTGGCCTTGTTTATGTCACCCTTCCTTCCCTGGTGTGGCAGTTCCGTCAATTGTGCTACATTCCTTGGAGATAAGCTCTCCTTTCCCCCGTTCATGGAGACTCCTTCTCCTATTTAAACTCTCACCATTGCTATGCATTTCTAGTTTCTGATAGTTGGCTAGTTGAGCAGTGTTGTTAGTGTTTGTGAGTTTTTCTAGATAGATGGTGTGAGAGTGATAAGTTTGGGATTGTTGATAGCTTGTGGAAGGTTGTGAAGTGCCCTTGATCTTGTGTAAAACTTATTAGTGAGAGAGCTCTTGTATGTTGGGAGATCCATCTTCAAAGATTGAATGCTTGAAGAACATGCTGGTTGGACTCTTTCTGAGAAGGCTTGTGACGTCACAACTTTGGTTGTAAGCTGACTCTTATTTCATTATTAATGCAATCAATGATTTTTTCCTATGTCTTGTATGTAATGTACTTGATAGCTCATGACTTCTTGACTTTGTGAGTAAATAGTTCATTGTTGTATCCGGTTACATGCTTTATTGTATTTCCTTTGCTTTGTTTCAGGTTGATCACTCGTTGAGGAGAAGAAAGCGAAACTTGGAGCAATGCAACGGAACTCCATCGACCACCGGTTGAGGTAGGCCCCCAACTTTAACTGTTTAAGGAAAGATATTGTTGATCTGTCCTTGTTTGTGACTAGACCCACTCTAGGTCTAGAGGGGTTGCCTCTGTCCGCAGAGGGAACACTTTCCTGCATCACAAGAGTTCTTCTAGTTTGTATTCCTGATTCTTTTTTCACCTATAATTTGAGATTCAGGATTATTTTTCTGTACATACCTTGAAGGATTATTTTATGATGTATCTGTATCTTCATTTCCTTCTTCTGACACTTCTTTGTTTCCTTCTCTTAGAACCTTTTGGCTTGTAGTAGGGAGAGGTTTGTCATCTGTTGTTTCTTCTCTATTGGTAACTGTGGATGCTCCATCAATTACAACATCTACGCAAAAATATTTTGAAGCCTTTATTGTATCATTTATATCCCTTGCTTCTATAAGAGTATCCATGAAGGATTCCTTCATTAGCTGTAGATTCAAACTTTCCAAGTTTGCCATCATTTTTCTTTATGTAACATTTTTGTCCAAAATTCTAATGTGTTTGATAGTTGCGGGCTTACCAAACCATATTTCATATGGATTTTTATCACTATTTACTTGAACATGAGCTTTGTTAAGAATATTCACAAATGTATGTGTTTGTTCCCCCTACAAGGTATGAGGTGTTCTTGACTCATCAAGCATAGCACATGCCATTTGTTGGATTTTTTTGTTCATTCTTTCTACTACTCCCTTTTGCTGAGGAATATTAGTGATAGAAAATTGTCTTTTGATGCCATGTTGTTCACAGAAATTGAAAAAATCATCTGATATAAACTCTCCTCCTCTATCAGATTTGAGACATTTGATTTTCAAATCTAACTCATTTTCTATTAGAGCCTTGAATTCTTTAAATTGAACAAATGCTTCATCTTTATGTTTTAGTAAGCCAATCCAACACATTCTTGTAAAATCATCAATGAATAATATGAAGTAGTGTTCACCATGAGGAGACTTCTTTCTCATAGGATCACACAAATAAATATGAATAAATTCATGTGGCTTACTTGAAGTACCTTCTTTAGCATTAAACTGATCTCTGGTTTTCTTACCAAACTGACATGATTTGCAAATTCTATTTTCAAGTGCAGAGATGTTGTACAAGTCACGATTTGCTTCCATTTTGTTTGATTTGTATAATTGAGAAAAGTTAAGGTGTCCCAAGCTTTTGTGCCAAAGCCATCTTTCTTCGGATTTTTTTAAGTAACAATGTTCTTGGCTACCTTCCAAGGCATATACATTGCCTGGAGTTCTTGTTCCCTTTATTATGATCTTATATATGTCCATATTTCTTACCACACAATTCTTTGATTTGAAAACAACTTCATGCCCTTGTTCACACATTTGACTAGCACTTAGCAAGTTATTTCTTAATCCATTGACAAATAAAACATTTCTAGCCTTGACCTTTCTTTTTAACAACACGATTCATTTCCCTTTGATAGTAGCAGGTGAGTTATTACCAAAAGTTAAATTATTTTATTTCTTTATTTCATTAAAAGAAATAAACTTATCTTTGTCGCCTTTCATATGCTTCGAACATCCACTATCAATGTAGCACAAATTTTCTTGATCTCCTACATATAAAGCTAGACCACAATTTTCAGAGTTTGTATTTTTCTTTCTCCATACCTTGGGTGTCATTGTCTTCTATTCATGTTGGTAAGATGGTCCCATTCTACTTCAGCATTCAGTTCTTGATGACCAAAGTTATTGCAAAGAGAATAATCAATTTCATATTGAATAGGTGAGAAAAAATTATAAGAGGATTTCTTTGCCGATTTCATTCTTTTATTTTCTTGCTTCTCTAGTCATATTAGTTTTATAAGTAACACGCTGAACAATTTTTTTACCAAAATTTTGACAAGTGAAGCATTGATAATTGGAGTAGAATACCTGGGAGTATAATACCTTTTTGAGTATATTTCGATTTGATTATGGTAAGTTTTTTTTGATTGAGAGGTATTTGATCCTTCATTCTTTTACTGAGAACTATAATTCTGATGACTGCTTCCTTCTACTGCATTGATGTAATTTCCTATACTTGTTTCATAAGATTTCATACTTTTTTATTATTCACCATTTGAATTGAATCCAATACCTGTCTTGATTAGTGGAGAGGATTGCACTTTAATGATTTCTTCTAAAGTATCAAACCCTTAGAAAATATAAAATTTAAAGCCCCTGTTTTCTCAAGTTGCTTTCTTAGACCCACTATTTCAAGTTCTAAATTTTCACAGCACCTTTCCGTTTCAAGAACTTGTTTATTCAAAACCTCTTAAGGTAATTTAGCTTCTTCTAGATGGTTTTTTAGCTGATTTATTTCTTCAACAAGAGTATTTTCCTTATATATACATATTTATTTTTCTTCTAGAGCATCCATAAAGAAATCATTAGATTCATCTACACATATTTCTTAAAATTGCATAAGCAATTGAAAACCTTGAAAAGATTCAACATCCTCATTATTGGAAGAATATTCACTATCTTCGTGAGTATATAATTTTTTCTTGTTATCAAACCTTCTTTTAACATTCCCTTTTAGAGAATTCTTCCCTTTCTCATGATTTTATTTATAAGGAAATTTAGCAGCATAGTGACATACCCTTCCATAGGAAAAACATTTGAAAAGAAGCTTACCTCTAAACTTGCCAGTTCTTACTTGAAGTTTCTTCACGAAATTCACTTCTTCTCCATCTAAAATGTAACATGTTTCTTTAATCTCTTCCTTTTCCTTCCCTTTGTATGTAGATTTGAATTTCGCTTCTCTGATATCTTATGGATTCCCTTTTCTCATTTCATAAGCTGTTTAAATCCCATCAAGTTGTTCAATAGTGAGATTCTTCAAATCTTGCATTTCTTCAATGGAAGAGATTTTGGAATTGAACTTTGAGGTTAGAGATCTTAGAATTTTCTCAACAATGGTAGAATATTTTATTTCATCACCAATAATTTTCATTGAGTTAACTATCTCATCAAACCTAAGGAAAAAACTTGCAATAATTTCATCATTATGTATTCTAAGAGTATCATATTGATTTCTAAATGTTTGAATTTTAGTGCTTTTTACCTTAGTGTCACCTTCATACCTTTGGATAATATTGTCCCATATAGATTTTGCGGTATTCAGTTGCATGACCTTCACAAATTCTGATTCTTCCAAGCTTCCTAAGAGAGCATTAACTGCCTTTGCATTGGTCTCATACTATTTCTTTCCTGCATCATCTATGGGAATGGAGGATGGGTATTGGTATCCTTCTTCAATGATTTCCCATACATTAGCTCCAAGTGACTTCAAATATGCTCTCATTCTGACTTTCCAAAATACAAAGTTAGTTCCATTAAACAAAGGTGGCCTAATAGAAGATACAACCTCTTGACTTCTCATCTAGATGGATCTCCCTTTAAGCGATCGAGCTTCTTCTGAGGGACCTGCTTTGATACCAATTGTTGGGAAAACCGCTGAGTGGGGGGTGAATCAATATTTTAAATTCAAACTTCCAAATTTCATATTCTGAAAAATATAGGCTACTATTATTAAGGCAACTTGCATATGTACGCTACATAAAAGAAGGAAACCAACGATCCAATTTAATAATTTTAATGAATTCTATCAGATGATTATTCTTAATCAGCGCATGAATAGATTAATTACTTTTTAGTATGCAGTAAATAACATAAATAAATCATAGCAAACACACATAGAACACCAGGAGTTTAAGGTGGAAACCCAATATGGGAGAAAAGCACCACTATTGTTGTCCTTGTCTTCTTTCTTATGATATAAGAAAATTAGATTTGTACTGATGTTGAATCTTATTAGTACAAAGGAACCCGCCTACAGAAGGCTACAATCTTGTTCTCTAGCTCATACTAGAAGGGAGCTACAACCGCCTGAACTCATTTACCATCTCCTACCAGAAGGGAGCTCCTACCCCCTTTTAGAAGGCTCCAACCCTCACCTCCTTGTGGACCACTTTTTAGAATATTTCAGACTGGATTCACTTGTCAAATAATCATCACACAACCTATAGGCCACCTTTCATCAAAATTTCAAGCTGGACCCATATCAACCATAAACCTAAACAAACTGAAGCACTGAATCTAAGACACGGTCACACTATAAATCAACTGAAATTCTGAAGCATCAAGTCACTGAATGCAAAACCCAACTAGAAACAAAAAATATCAAATTATGTACATGACTATACTAAATAAGGCTCGTGTATATACACACATTCTTTGTATAACACCTACATACAGAGCTCTTAATATTGAATACTAAATCATTAATTACTGATCCATACATAGACCATTTAACCAGTTACAGATTGTTGATCCAATCACAAATTTCTGAACCAAGTACAGATCATAGATCATACACCTAGTCATACTTTTGTACCATTAAAACTGATCAATTTAACCAAGTCACCTCAATTTTCACTGCCATACGTAGGTCATCATGATAGAGACATCATCGACAGACAACAACAAGTAAATAAGACAACATCAAATGTAAACATCAATCATCATATCAAAACCTAGTTTGTGTACGTCACTTCCACAAGGAATATCATCATGTGTACCCCCTTACCACGCACAACACCTACGTACAGATATGTACATACTGAAAATTATTTCACAGAATATATATGCAACCCTACAAAGATGGATCTGCATATATACAGGATTATTCGCAAACATACTTGCATAAAAATCTAGAAAAATTTCACTGCAAACACAATTTCACTTTCTGCAACCTTTACTATCAATACTACAGACTTCTGAATAAATCATTTAGATAAAGGTATCACAACATTAATATTAGCTACATTTTCCACAAGTAAATAAATCAAGCATATATTTCATCATATTTCAGATCTTTCAGATTTGAGTCTTCTCCTTACTCCCTGATGTGCACCTTTTTCAGATCAAATCATTCATTGACAACTCAATACTTTCACACCTAACACCTTGATCTCAATCTCCTTATATACCTTTAGCCTTAGCTAATACTTTAGACTAATCCATTGGTAATGTCTTTAGTATTCTTTGATAGGATCAAACAACCATTGTCACACCCATTACTATGGGCCAATACCATGGTAAAACCCCCTATTATCCAAATTACCATGGTGCACATTTTTTACGTTACTTTCTTCACAATACCTATGTATGTACGCAACTTTGCTTCTCAGGACCCATGTATACTCTCACAAACTTTTCTTTTATCATCCATATGTCTCTGAACTGACATTCCTTTGTCCATATCACCTGTAACATTTGCATCAATCTACATAATCATCATGTTATCACAATGTTGACATATTTATCAAGTAGGTTGTCATCAAGGACAACACATTAGCCATAATCCCAACACTATAAGCACTAATGTGTATCTAAAAACTATAAGTCCTACAAATGTTTTAGAACATAAAACTCCTTATGAATAATTTATGGTTATAAACTAGTCATTCTTCGTTTACGAATTTTTGGAAGTAAAACATATCCTCACATTTCAAAGAAAGATAGAAAAAAATTTGATGCAAAAGAAATCAAATGTATCTTTATTAATTATTGCGTTGACCATAAAACTTTAAAAATGTATGATCCCATAACTCATAATTGATTGCAAGTAGAGATGTTATATTTCATGAATATGTAGAAGAGGTCCAAAAAGAGGGTGTTCATGATCTATGGAAACTCCTTGAAGGAAACAAGTAAAATGCCAAAGCATAACAAGTTGAAGACTGATAGGACAGAGTTGAATCAAAACAACATTGAATTTATAGACAACCAAAGTACACCAAGAAAGATGCAAAGAAGTAAGGCACTATGAAGATCAATAAAGCAAATTGAAACACCCATAAGGTACACAAATTATGCTTTGATGACTAAATATATGAATGCATAAGAACCTTTAAATTTTGACCAAGCAAAGAATCACAAGGAGTTGATGAATGCTATGAAAGAGGAATAAGATTGCATAATTAAATAACGATAAATGAGGACTGATAAAATTCCCCAAAGACAAAGTTCCTATAAGTTCAAAATGGTTGTTCAAAACTAAGTTTAATGTTAATGGTAATATATAAAATTTTAAAACTAGATTGGATGAAAAATACTATTCACAAAAAGGAGGAATAGATTATGAAGTTACATTCTTACAACGAAAATGAATACCATTCGATGAATAATTCAATTAGCTACTAAGTACAATTGAAAGTTCTATCAATTGGACGTTAAGTCAAAATTTTTAAATGATGAATTAAAAGAAATGTATCTTGTTCAAATAGAAAGTTTTGTAATATAGGGATTGTATGTTGGTTGAAGAAAATTTTTTATGATCCTAAAACATGCTTCTAGGTCATTGTATGTGAAAGTTGATACTTTTTTCTTTCAATAAGGTTTCATAAAAAAATAAGAGTGATCTATATATTTATATCAAGAGAGATGAAAATAGAAATTTGCTTTGATTTCCTTGTATGTTGATGGTTTCATCATAACATGAAGTGCTACAAAGTTAATTCATGAGATAAAAAAACAATTATCATAGGAATTTGAAATGAAGGATATTGGCCAAATGAAATTTGTGTGCCCTTCCCTTAGGCAGAGCTCACTACCCCCAGAAACTGCGCCAATTTTCCCTTTATCCCTATCTACTGCCCAGTCCTCCTTTCCTCTTAAAAATGTGCAGTATTGTCCTCCCAGTGCATCATCTCGCAACAACCACTGCCTGATTGAACTGCACAATTATGATCCTCAGTGGGCACTACACAATTTTTCTCCTCAATGAGGATTGTGCAAAAAAGTTCCTCAATTAAGCCTGAGTTGCATTTTGCGCAATATCAATGATCAAGATCTCTCCTTGTCAGTTAGAAATGTGCAATGCACATTTATTGTTCCCTTCCTCACAATCTATAACTAGTCTTGGGCTCAGTTCATGGATAACAATGCATCAACTTAGACTAGGGAGTTTTCGGATAGATTTCATCCTGTCATAAGTGAATTGAAAGAATAGGTACACTATGATGAAGAAGGAGAAGAAGGAGAAGAAGGAGGGAAGCATTCCTAAAGTCTCACTTGTAGCTGAACTTACAAGTGGACCTATCAAGAGCGAGCAAAGGAACACAAGTTTGCAACCACCTCCCAAGACACAAGACCATTGAAGACCCCGCATCATCAAGCTATGTAGAGGAGAAGAGAAAGCATATCCAAGAACATATCTAGCACTCAACAGTAACAATGACTTGACATTTCCACATCATCAAGGCAGTCCATGTCAAAAGTGTCATGTCAAGTCATGTCTGAGTTGTCATAATATGCCACATCACTATTGTGGACCATGTTATTGTAGCCAAATGTATTGTAAAGTGGAAGTACAAAGGACACACATGAATATGAAGAGTCATATAAGTTGAAAAGCCATAGGAAGTTGAAAAATCATGAGGGTAGTCAAAGAGTCACAAGGGGGAAGCGTCACCCCTTGGTTATATATACCCCCTCATTATATGAGCACTGAAATTTTCACCTTGGCTCCTCCTGCAAGGCATTATAGAGATCAAATAGTTCTTTGAGGAGCAAGGAGTGGCTCCAATGTCCCACTACTGTGACTAGTGATGTAAAATGTAAATATGCATCTTGGAATTTTTTCTTAATAATAGAAGCCTTTTCAGGCCAACATGTTCTTCATGCATGAACTATGAATGTTTGTAAGACTATTCTGTGGATGTTTATATTTCATGTTTGCTTTCAAATGTACTAAGATAGTTGAAATATTTCAGTTGTTTTAGTACTTATCTTGTTGAGAATCTGTTGTAATGGTTGCTATTGTTGTTATAAGGACCATCTCATCCACTGTGGACTATTCTACTGGATGTTAGATGAATCTTCCCTTATTATTGGTTGTAAAAATTGTCACATCCGCTGTGGACTATTTTGCTGGATGTTTGACAAGTGCTTCTAGTTCATGTGTGTCTCTTCCTAGGTGGTACTATTACCTCTCACTTAGAGGCTCACTTTTATCTCCCCCCTTTGCAGTAGAAGAATCTCGACACAGTTGCACTGCACACTCACCAGGCACACTCCCCTTGCTTTTCAAAGATACCATTGCATCACTCGCTTGTGCTGACAATTAGAGTCAAGGGAAATATTTAAGGATTTGGAAACCAGGACTTTATACCGGATTGGAATCCTACACAAAATGGTGTGAGGTCTGATTGGGACTTCATATCAGGGAGATCCCCCGAATGTTGGCAGGTCCAACATCGTCAATATTTATGGCACTAGAAGGAGGGAAGCCAGTATTTTATGGTTGATAAACCGACCAAATCCACTAATCCATCTTCTAGTCAAGGAAGAAATGTTCACTTCATCTCCCCTACTCGTACTTATGAAGGTGGTGAATCTTCCCATCTCAGTCCTAAATGTGAAATCCCATGCGATCAGCTTTGGGTCGTCCGCCCCATCACCCATCACTTTGAAAAAGCTCTTGGATTGATTATGAGAGTAATTAGTCTTCCATACTCTCAAAAGAAGAATAAGACCACCCCCACAGGAATAATAGTCTCTTCCGTTGAAGAAGTGGTCCTCACCACTCTTGAAGAATTTACCAATGTAGTGGAAAGGGAAGAAGAACTTCCACTCTTTCAAGGAGGTAACAGAGGCAACCCCTTACTCTTAGGTTCAACTTTTGGTGGGATATACGGAGAAGAAGAAGAAGAAGAAGAAAAGGAAGAGGAACCATTAGATTCAAGGAAGGAAGAGGAGGAAAACGAAGAGGAAGACATGGCATAACCAAATCTGGACTGGATGACTTAGGGCCCACTGGTACTTCTGGGTGTCCTACATAAGATGCCAAGGCACATAGAAAAGTTCTTGGCGAAGTATGACCCTAACAAGACAATGAAGGTTGATGATCACTTAGACAAGTTTTACCTACATCTGCAAACACTTGAGGTATGTTACGATGATGTTGCATGCAGACGTTTTCCATGTACCTTGCATGGAAAAGGAGCTTTATGGTACCACAACCTTCCTCCGAACTCCATCCATAATTGGAGGGGATTCAAAAATATGTTTCTTGAAAATTTTGCTGAAGACAAGATCACTACCATGTTATTAAAGGAGTTGGGTAATCTAAAGATGGAGTAGAAAGAAAACATTAAAGATTTAAATCGAAGGTTCAATCACATCTTGAACAAATTTTTGAACAACACAAAACCTCATGACTCCATCACCATATATTACTACATTTCCGCATTTCCAATAAATATTGCGTAATTTGTAAAGCGAACTGCGAGACATGCATTGATAGCAAAATATGAAGAGGATATTTCTGTTAAGAAGGACTTGCATGCTATTGGAGTCAGCATAGATGATGAATCAACAAAAGACTCCAAGGACATAGGTAAGAGGCCTCAGGCCTCCTTTAGCAAGGCTAAGGAGAAAGAATCGAATGATATTGAAAACCTTACGTATCTCATGAAGTCCATGACCAATGAAATGGCTAAACTCAAACAAAGGAAAAGCAAGAATACCATGAGAAGAAAGGCCCCCAAGTTCATGATCAAATGGAATTCTTCTTCCGGCAGCAGCAACAAATCATCGAAAAAATCTATGTAGAGTTCCAATGTTGTCCTAAATATCGAAAAAATTGGGACATATTCATATTTCAAACTTCATAATGAGCATCTTTCGGAGAAGATGTGCCCAAAATGGAACCAACTCATGAGTAGAATGGTTGCGCAGTTTTCCGACTCAGTCATGGTTGAGGAGCAAACTGAGGCTGTTAAAGATAAGGAAGAAGTTGCTGCAGCTGATGAAGCTCCAGGCATTGGGAATGCAATGAACATGTATCATTGCATTCTTGCAGCCTAAAAGAGTACTCCAATAAGAATCCTTCGAGTGATGGTCTAGCCCAGAAGCAGAGAAATTGATACAACTTAAGAAGCCCAGGGCCAACCACTATGATTGAGGTGCTGAAGAAAAAGTTCAAAGAAAATTTGTTAAGAAAACTCAATCCATTGGCTAACTTAGTGCAGAATGCTGAGAGCAAGTCTGCGAAAGCAGTCTCAATGAAAAGTGTTTCCGACAATAGTAAGGACAAGACCATACCTCCATAAACCACAAACCAAGTTCCATCCCCAGACACCTCGGCTAGTCTACCCACCGTGGAATATAACATTGTAGACGATATGAAGAAGGTTCATGCAAACATTTCCATGTTTGAACTTACAAAGATCACAAGCTAGTGGGACATCCTTCTATGGGAACCTGGGAAAACCTCCTCAGGTAATTCCACCTCTTTGGAAAATGGATCCGAAGTCTCCAGATGCTCTCGCATCTGCACTTAATGCACTCACGATGGATGAAAACACACTCTACCAATCATTCTTGTTAACATACAAAATCTTCAATTTGAATGTGCACAATTTCTTGGTTGATTCGGGTGCATTGGTGAATTTCATGCCACTATATGTGGCCAAGAAGATCAATGCTAAATGGGAAAAGACACATGCATAGATTATTCAGTTGGACATAACTCATGTCCAAGCAATGGATGAGTTGAGGGATGTCATCATTCGACTATCATCTAACAGACGAGTTCACCAATGTATTAACATAGTAATTGTGGACATTTTGAAAGGATATGGAGTGTTACTGAGTAGAGACTGGTTAAGAAATCTTCAAGGATACTTGGCCACAAACTGGTCACACTTATGGCTTCTGTACAGTGGCAGGAACAATAAGATTTGGGTAAATTAGAGAGATACATGAAGCACATGGTGACTCCCTTGAATGGACATAACAAGTCAATGGCTTTCACAGAACTATTATTTGGCAATTATTTTCTAGAAACATAGTTGGGTTGCTATGTCGTAGAGCCATCCCCAGTTCCACTAGACACACAGTTGAATCTCCTTCCATGTCCAACTGGCGCTAATGAACTCTGTACAATTAGTAGTAGTAGCAGTACTCAATTAGGGGATTTTTGAGGTCTAAAATGGGCCTCCTAAGGAAATTATAAATAATAGTGGAAATAATAAAATAAGATTAAATTATATCATCAAATTTTAGAGGGAAAAAAGACAAGACTATTTTTCAACTCGTATTTTCAACTTATCTTCGTATGAGTTTATTCAAATTTCAAGCGGAAACACTCGTTGGATGTATAATTTGATTCCTCATCCAAGGAGTACTCGTGTTTCATACTTTCGATGGACCTTGCTACATGAAAAATGAGAAATACATGAAAAACATGATAACAATCACATGTTTTCATGTATTTCTCATTTTTCATGTAGTAGGGTCCATCTAAAGTATGCAACATGGGTACTCTTCGTATGAGGAATTAAATTTTGCATCCAACCAGTACTCCTGCTCGAAATTTGGGTAAAAACTTAGGGAGATATGTTGAAAATATGTTTTATTATTTTATTATTTTTTAATCTTTGTACTTTTTAACTTCAAAAATGGTGAATCATCCCCCATGGTTGACATCATCATCTTGAATCCAATTGGTTCTTATAAAGTTTATTTTGGTTGTACATTTTTCTTAGGAGGCCCATTTTAGACCTCAAAAATCCCCTAATGAGTGCAGTTGGCAGTCCCTGTACATATGATATGTGGACTATGTACTTTAATGGATCCAAGACATAGGAAGGCTCTGGAGCTGGTTGCATTTTAATAGACCTACTATAGAGAAAACATCTGATCTTTACCCACTTGGAATTCGAGTGCATGAATAACACTACAAAGTATGAAGCACTTGTCTTGGGCTTACAGAAGGCCATCGACCTCAACATTTCCAATCTAAAAGTGGTAGGTGACTCCGAAATCATGGTGCATCAGATACGTAACACTCTACATTGTGTGTCACCTCATCTTAAAAGTTATTAACAAGAGGTATGGTGAATGTTGGGATAGGGTCCCTAGGGTCAGTTTTTGGGGTTAGTTAACCCAAGTTTTGTATAATTTTTTGTAAAAGATGTAAAGTCTCCGCGAAATGTGGATGCGGAGCGTGGAGATAGATAGGAATCAAAGGGGTCTTAGCCCCTTGTCTGGGTTGGTTTTAAGATTCTCCCACGGTCTTCAGACCACTGTATTGTATGAAGGAAAGCTATAAATAGTTGAGCCATAACGAGTATTATAGATGATTTTTGATAGAGAATTGGGTACGCTGAATGGTTTTTGTTGTTTTGGGCAAGTGAGAAGGCAGGAAGGCTCTGCTTCCTGTACTCAGACGAGAAGGGGAAGGCTCATGCAGCTGATTGCATAGGAGGCCTTGGTAGAGTCCGCAGCTGAGTTTGCGGACCTCTGTAGCTGAGTGCACAGGGTAGAAGAGTCTATAATATGAACATTGAAGATCAATAAAGACCGATTTTGAAGAATTACTATGCATTTCTATTGAATATGTTTATGTTATATTTTGTCACTTAATGATATGATTTTATGAAATAATGAATGAATGTTGTGTGAAATCACTGAATCTATCTTATTTATGCATGATATGAGTAGTTATCTATTTTTGCGAAGTTAAAAGCTATTTCGGTGATGTTTGTTGATGAATTAGATAGATCTTCGCGAACTCAGATCTAGGGTTGCTTATTGATGAGAGAAACTAGATAAATCGTCTATTTAAGGTCTGCAAAGATTGATCGTAGACCTTCGCGAAGGTATGAAAGCTATTTTCCTAGAGTTACAGTAACGAGCCCTAGAAGACTACTGATCGGTGCGAAGGCAAATCTAAATTGTCAATGCCTAAGAACCATTTATCACATGTCCCTCGATGCATAAACCTAGTTCTAGCATCTCCCAATACTTCTTCAAGTTAGACCGTAGCATGCGCTATGCAGGTTATTGCCAAAAGGTCTAGTAGTTAGGGTTTTGTTGGTTGGCATGAACAAATTTGAACCTAGGTCAAGCCCCCTTAAGCCAACAAATGGTTCCATTGTTGGGACCAGGATCTATCTGAGAGATGTGTGATAAATGGTTTCCTATGAAGAAAAAGCTTGATAAGTGGATTGATAAAAAATTGCATGCGTTCGCAACTTAAGAGAACATGAGTCCTAAATTATCTAAGGAGTAGTGGTTGCAGATATTTTTGTATACAGAGGAGACCGACGGGTTCTTCTATTTCTTCCGTGAAGAACTATACAAGTGGTTATCAAAATTAGATGATAGCTAGGGGATGTGGAGGCTTGAAGGCCATATAGTGTGGACTCCTAAGATGGTGCGATGTCTGGAGACATTAGAAAAAAATATCATGCGAGCTATGGATCACATGGTTGATCACACGTTAGGCAGTTTTGTAACTTATTTCATGATTGAGAGGAACATCAGCTATAACGAAGGATCTTTGAAGGACTACGAGGTAAGTATTTGAACTCACTGAAGACTTGGATCAAGATGTTGTTGTGTGAAAATAGGTTTATGAAGTTACCTTGATGTTTGGGGCTATGCGAAGTGGGAGAATATTTAGAAGAAACGAAGGATCTAGCCCAGAATATAGTCCACTCATTGAACACCCTTCAAGCAACGACAAAGGGCCGATGCTGACTAAGCCGTGAATCACAGTTCAATTAATAACTCAGGGTATTCCGAGGATATCTCATCCATCCACTCCACCTTCACCTCCACCTCTGCCTCAAACACCCTCACCTACGCCTCCACCTCCACCCCCACCATTCAACATGGAAAACTCGATGAAGATGTCTATTTTTAAAGGAATAGGGATTGAAGATCCAGAACAATTTTGGTTCATCGTAGATTCTGTTTGGACAGCACAGCAGATCACAAATGATAATATTAAGAAAGTGCAGTTGGTTACAACCTTGCAAGATCACGCATTAACATAGTATATCAAGTATTGCACTGATAACCCTAACACGTCGTTGGAAAATACCCAGCTAGCTTTAAACAAGGAGTTTAGTAAGCCTAAGTTAGAGGCGTAGTCTATAATTGAATTTAAAGAAATCTGACAGAAGATTGATGAGACACCTTGGAACTTTGATCAACGTTTGAAATTCTAGATCAAGCAGGCTAATATGAAAATCTTAGATACCCAACATCACGACTAGTTTATAACATCTCTCTTACCACATTTAAGAATACCTCTATCACAACAGAAGATAACAACGTAAGCAGAATATTTGGAGATCAGTTCCAGGCACTAGAATTGGAGCTACATGCTACACCTAGTCATTGGTGGGGTACACACAAGGAGAGCTTTGTTATATGGAGAGAATACCGCGAAATGATGAAGTTAAGGTGCAACTATGTTAATAGTAGAATGACAGAAAAATCTAGTGGGAATGATTATCCATGCTATCATTTAGTACGATAGACTAAAGCCTAGGGAACAAAACCACAACGAGAATGGTTGCATATATAATGTCATACGTTAGATACGATCCCAATGAACTAGTATTTGGAGATAGAGCTTTTCTATGGGACTGCTGAATGGGACATGTTAAGGGAGATTTTTCTATTAACCCTCATCTTTTAAGATGGATTTGAAGGCATTGATGAGGCACTACCAAAAATTAAAGCAAGTATATTTAGAATGCCGAAGGAACCAGTTGAATGGACTCAGCCAGATTGGAGTACACAGCTGCGCCACACACTGGAATGCCATAATGTGACTGCTAAAGAAGAAGATGTTCCGCGGAATATTACCATTCCTGAGACCAAAGGACAACGTGAAGTCAAAGGATCGAAGGTGGTGAACCCAGATATATCATAGCCTTTGAAAACTCAACATGCAAACATTGGGATTGAAGAATAACCCAAGTTCGCGAAGATAGGAGATTATTGGGACGAAGATATGGTTGATAAGGTAGTTGAGCTACTGCATGAGTACCAGGACTTATTTCCCATGAAGTTTTTAGATTTGAAAGGGATTGCAAGAGATTTAGGCATTACGAAGATTACATTGAAACCAGATGCAAAGTCTATTAAGCAGCAACCTTATCGATTCAACCCAAAGTATAAGGAAAAGGTGTTCCTAGAAGTGGATAAGATACGAGAAGCTAGCATTATTGAGCTTGTAGAAGAATTCGATTGGGTAAGCCCAATGACAGTCCAAGAAAAGAAGCAGAAGGGTGCAATCCACATATGTGTATATCTACGGAAGCTAAATGACACTTGTGTGAGTGATCCATTTCCGACATCATTTACTAACGAAGTATTAGAGAATGTTGGTTGACAGGAAGCATATTCATTCACTGATGGATTTTTGGGTTATCATCAAATAAAGATCGCGTTGGGGGATCGAAGCAAAACAACCTTTGCGATGGAGTGGGGATGCTTTTAATATACAGTTATTCCATTCAGATTGAGAATGCAACTACAATATTTTCCCAGGTAGTGATCGTGGCATTCAAGGAATTTATTCACAAGTTTTTGGAAGTATATTTTGATGATTGGACCATGTTTGGGTTGGTGAAGCGACATGTTGCAAGTTTGCGCCTAATTCGAGATACATGTCAAAGCTACTAGATCACGCTCAACTTGAAGAAGTGTATATTTTGTGTGCCTTTTGGGATGTTGCTCAGCCACATTGTATGTAAGTAGGGATTGATGGTGGACCTTGCGAAGATCACTGTTATTGTGAATTTGGAACCCCCTAGGAACCTAAAATAGCTACGCGTGACATTGGGACACACGCTGTAGAAATTCATACATTATTTGTTGGGCAGACACTTCAAGATGTATACGGATCACTCCGTGCTGAAGTACCTGGTCAATAATCCTGTGTTGGGGGGAGAGATATGACGATGATTTCTATTGTTCTAGTAGTATGACTTCGAGGTGATTGTGAAGCGTGGAAGGCTAAATGCAGGTCCAGACCATCTCTCAAGGATTGAAACTGGCAAAGAACCCTATAATTTGGAGGAAGGAATGTCAAACGCACAACTCTTTGCGGTGCGTGTTGCGGGTGATCATTTTTATGATATTATTCAGTTTTTAACGATGGACACATCCTCAGAAGATTATTCCACTCAAAAAAAGAAGGGGTTAGCAGTTCACACTGCATATATTTCGGTAATTGTGAGTCATTTTTATAAGATGGGGTCGGATGAGATATTGCGAAGGTATGTTCTAGAGTTTGAATGCACGAGTATCCTAGCTGAATCCCATGGGGGAGTGGCAAGAGGTCACTATGTGGTGAAAGAGACCGCACAAAAGATTTTGTGCGCTAGGTTATGGTGGCCAACGTTACACAAGGATTCTAAGGCATATTGCAAGGTATGTGATGCTTGCCAAAGGACGGGGCAACCTTTGCGAAGGGATGAATTGCCTTTAAATCCCCAAGTTTCGTTGCAGGTATTTGGGAAATGGGTCATTGATTTTATAGGTCCCATACAACTACCAGGAAAGAAGACGAGCACACAGTATATCATTACTGCAATAGTGTATTTAACCAGATGGGTAGAAGCGCATCTAGTGAAGGATTGTACATCGGCCATTGTTGCGAAGTTTCTATTTGAGGACGTATTAACAAGTTTTGGTAGTCCTAAGATTTTGATGAGTGATAGGGGTATGCATTTCCTGAATGAATCAATCAACGCAATGTTGGAAGAATTCTAGGTATATCATCAGAAGAGCATGTCCTATCACCTACATGTGAATGGAATGGCCAAAGCTTTTAATAAAATTTTGGAGCACACATTGGCTAAAGTATGCAACACGCAGAGGAATGATTGGGACATGCATGTACTTGCTATGTTATGGGCTTATAGGAGGATCTGCAAGAAGTTAACAAGACAAATGCCATTTAGGATGGTTTATGGAATTGAAGAAGTCATGTCGATGGAGTATATTTTGCCCAGTTTAAGGATTGCAACCATGACTAAAATGGCAAACCACGAGACCTTGGAAGAATGGCTTGTGCAAATCATGGAGTTAGAAGAAGATCGCTTCCTTGCAATATTCCACAAACAAGTGCAAAAGGAACGCGAGAAGGCCTGGCATGATCAACATACTAAGCTGCACACGTTTAAGGTAGATGATTTGGTGTTGTTATATGATAGCAAGTTCATGAAGTTTCCAAGAAAATTTCAAATCCACTGGTTGCGGCTGTATGTTATTAAGGAGATCATGGATGGTCGCACAGTTCAGCTCACAAAGCTAAATGTGGAACCATTCCATTGAAAAGTGAACAGACGTAGGCTGAAGTTGTACATAGGAGATCCTGCCCCTACGCGATGACTATATGGCAGCAGGACAATCTCAGTAATCTAGGCAGTTGTAAGGGATTGCGGGACTATAGACTATGTTGCCTGACGATGTGAAGAACATGGTATAACAATTGCGTGATGGATGATAGGGGTGTGACAGGTGAAGATGTGCTTGATGAGCTATGCCATGGAGGATGGTGTCGCATAGGTGGGTCCAAAATGTAGTCGTTGAGGTTACTATTCATGATTTTATGCAAAAAAATCAGGCAAGTGGAGTGGGTAGACACTATTTATGGCGAAAATATTTGAAGATCTATTGCCAAAGGAGAATTTATGATCAGATTTTGGGGGGAATGGTTGGATTTGAATTCAAAAATTTCTATAAATCTCACATGTTGAACCACCAAAGAACACTTTGCATTCTGAGACTTGTCTGGGTGATTTGTTGTCTAAAGTTTATGAGTCATCGATTCTGGGAGGATTTCTTGGCAAGCCCAACTTTTGCTTCCTTATCTATATGGAATTAGAATGTTATTCTTTAGCAAATGACTACCACCAACCCCGACGAAGCTGTGAGTTCTGAAGCTGTTGTGTCTGACACGTCGAGCCTTGATATTTTGAGTATGGAAGCTCCAACCCTTGTGCCTACCGCACCGAGGTCGCCAAGACCACAACAATCTACCACAAAAGTAAGAAAACCAGCTGCAAAAGAGAAACAACCAGCTACAAAGGAGAAGCAGAAGAAGTTGGTGACGGTGAGAATGTCATCGAGGAAGAATCCAGAGGAGCGATAAAAGGAGAAGAAAGACAAATCGTTGGAGAAAGTGGTGGATTTAGAAGAGGAGGAATACCAAGGTGTCGATGAAGTAGATGTTGAAGAGATTGAGTTTATCTCAAGGCTTCTTGAGTATATCCCTCCACGAAAGGGAAAGAATAAGGTTACTAAAGATCTTGATTCTAGGAAGTTCATGGTGTCGAATCCCCAATTTCCTGAATAGGTGGAATTTGAAGGTCCTAGATTAGCACGCATTCCAGTACTAAAAATGAAGGGCTGGGACCTCGTGGACCATGATAGATTCCCACATTTAAAAACTAATAAATATATGACAAAGATATATTATGAGGAGACGGGGGTTACGTAGTTGGAGTCCATGATGTGGGTCCATGACATTGAGCAGGTGGGGTTGCTGAACATGCTCTTAGTACTACACTATCATCACTCAACTTTCAACACGGTGTGTGTGCACCAACTCCTCGTGCTGGCGCATGATGGGTGTCTATGGCTTAGGGAGCCCATCCCAATAACCGACATGTTGATCCATAGGATAGCAAAGTTTCCTTACAAATGAGCGGATCCTTCCAAGGAATTTGGAGAGAAAATTGGGGTGAATGAATTAGTGATAAAATGAAAAAAGAGTATAGCCTTATTAATAAGTCGTGCAGATACTCTATCCGCTCAATTCAGGACCCGGTAGTACAGTTCGTTGCCCAGATTCTTGCAGGAAAAATCATGAGGAAGTGTTTTGTGGACAAAGTTACAGCACCAGTAGTGTCACTTGTAGCATAGTGTGCGAAGGGCATCCATTACAATTGGGTGAAATATCTAATGCTGAGAGTTCCTCGTGAACTGCCGAGAAGCCTAGAAGAAAGAAAGCCATTCCATTATGCATGGATGTTGTTGTCTATTTTGCTAGTTGCTTGGAGGTTGCTACAACAGACATAAAGGACAATGCACCTAGCAGTGGAGGGCCCAACAACAGAGAAATTGGGCAAAGAGGTATAGGAGGCAGTGGTGCAGAGTGCTGCTGAAGTTGCAATGTTGTAGGTTGAGCTAGGTAGTCTTCACAGCAAGATTGAGGCACCAACTGAGTGACTTGAGGGCAAGTCACAATCTTTGTGTTGGGGGCCTGTTGGGATAGGGTCCCTAGGGTCAGTTTTTGGGTTTAGTTAACCCAAGTTTTGTATAAATTGTTGTAAAAGATGTATGTTCTCCGCAAAATGTGGATGCGGAGTGTGCAGATAGATAGGAGTCAAAGGGGTCTTAGCCCCTTGTTTGGGTCGGTTTAAAGATTATCCCATGGTCCGTGAACCATGCTATTCTATGAAGGAAAGCTATAAGTAATTGAGTCATAATGAGTCTTAGAGATAAATTTTGATAGATAATTGGGTACAGTGAATGGTTTCTGTTGTTTTGGGCAAGTGCTAAGGCAGGAAGGCTCTGCTTCCTATACTTAGGTGAGAAAGGGAAGGCTCTTGTAGTTGAGTGTGCAGGAGGCCTTGGTAGAGTCTGCAGCTGAGTGTGTAGACCCCTACAATTGAGTGTGCAACGTAAAACTGTCTGTAATCTAAACATTGAAGATCAATAAAGACTGCTTTTGAAGAATTATTGTGCATTTCTATTGAATCTGTTTATGTTATATTTTGTCACTTAATGATGTTATTTTATGAAATAATAAATGAATGTTCCGCAAAATCACTGAATCTATCTTATTTATGAATGATATGAGTAGTTATCTACTTTCACGAAGTTAAAAGCTATTTCTGTGATGTTTTCTGATAAATTGGATAGATCTGCACGAACTTAGATCTAAGGTTGTTTATTGATGCAAAAAGCTAGATAAATCATATGCTTAAGGTCCACAAAGAGTGATCGTAGACGTTCGCAAAGATATGGAAGCTATTTTCCTAGAGTTACAGTAACGAGCCCTAGAAGACTACTTATCTACAAAGAAGAAGATCTGAACTATCATAGTCTAAGAACTATTTATCACATGTCTGTGGATGCAGAAACCTTGTTCTAGCATCCCCAATACTTCTTCGGGTGAGACTACAACCTGTGCTATGTAGTTTGTTTTCGAAAGGGGCAATAGTTAGGGTTTTGTTGGTTGGCGTGAACAACTCTGAGCCTGGGTGAGGCCCCCTTAAGCCAACATTGAATCATCTCTCACTCCCAAAATTTTAATATTATTTTAGTTCTAAGAATGCGTAACATAGCAAAAGATGCCTTGACAAACACTACTGCTAGGATGCCACCTTTATGGGACAAATTTTCTATTGAAATTTTGTATAAACCTTTCATCCCGAATAATATCACTAAATTACACATTTTTTATGACGACCAACAAATACTGTTTTTTATGGAAAACCTTGACGTATTTAAAGAAACAACGATCGAGGAGGATGTGCATGAAAAGGAACTTCAGGATGCAACCGAGGCATGTAAAGGGAACCTCATGCCTAAGGGTGTGGTATCATTTGAAAAGTTGTATGATCTACAGAACCGCTTCTAGGGGCCCATTAATGCCAAGACCCAGAGTTCCACATTGTCGCATGAGAAAATCAACTTGGGAACTGAGAAAGATTCGAAATATGTCAATCTCAGCACTTGATGCACACCATAAGAGAGACAAACCTTCATTCGCTTGTTCAAGTAGTATCATCCAGCATGTAATACTGTTCAAGGAAGGGGCCAAGTCATTTCAATAGAAACTGAGAAAAGTTCATCCAATGCTTGAAGCCCTCATACAAAGGAGTTTAGAAAACTGTTGGATGATCAGATCATCTACAAGGTGAGACATTCAATGTGGGTATAAAACTTGGTTCTCGTGAGAAAGAAGTCTGGGGAGATCCACCTGTGTGTAGATTTCCAGAACTCCAATCGCGCCTCTAACAAAGATAACTACTCTGTGCTGTCAATGTAGAAAATATTACAAATAGTATCGGGGGACGAAACTTTTTCTTTTCTTAATGGATCCTTAGGATACAACCATGTTTTGGTGGTAGAGCCTGACAGATTAAAAACTACTTTCAGGATAAAGTGGGGCACGTTCACATTTCAATGAATTCCATTTGGGCTAGTCAATGTTGGTGCAACATTCCAACATGTGATGGAAATCACCTTTTGTGGGATTATTGGATAGAGTGTAGTGGTCTATCTTGATGATGTGACAATATTCTCCAAACAGTGGTCAGACCACCTGTGTCATTTGAAGAAGATTTTTGAGTGATGCCGTAAATATGAGATATCCTTGAATCCCAAGAAGAGTATCTTTTTAGTGTCCAAAGGTAAACTCGTGGGACACATCATCGCTAAAAGTGGGATTAATGTAGACCCAAACAGGGTTAGGGCCATCACATAGATTCCCCACCCAGTGAATAGAAAAGCCATGTAGTCCTTCTTGGGGAAGATCAACTTCCTCTGTAAGTTCATCTTCGACTATGCCCAGATTCTTAAACCAATACAGGAGATGATCAAGAAGGATGCAATCTATAAATGGGATAAGATGGAAAAGGACATGTTTTCCCAGATCAAACAAGCTATAACAAAAGCACTCGAATTGTATAACCCCAACTTCGGTAAATATTTCTTGCTCTACACTTTTGCTTTCGGCACTTCTCTTACTATTGTGCTAACTCAAAAGGATGAGTTTTACAATGAACAACCTATCTCCTTCATGTGTGCAAGTTTGCAAGTACCAGAGCTCAACTACCATACCATGGAAAAATAACCTTATGCAGTGCATAAGGCGGTAAAGTACTTCAGACCCTATCTGTTAAATAACCATTGTGTTATATTTGTTCCACACTTAGCAATCAAATCACTACTTGATCAACAAGAGCTGGGTGAAAGGAGGGTGAACTGGATGACTGGGTTTCAAGAATATGATCTCAACATCAACCTATTTCACAAAATCAAAGGTCATGGTCTTTGCCAATTAGTAACAAAGGAATTAAACACAAAATAGGAAGAATAAGAGCTCACTGGATGGGAGCAAGAGATTGAAATGTACAATGTTTAGCAAGCCACCCCCACTATGGACATAGAATCTTGGTACACAGATGTGTGCCAATACCTCAAGCATGATACAATGCCATCTCACTTATCTACACAGCAAAAGAGGGAACTCCAACTTAAATCATTATCATATCAGTTGGTACATGGGGTTCTATACAGGAAGCACCACAACGGATTATTTCTCAGGTGTTTGGATGTACACGATTCACAAAAGGTATTACGTGATCTAATTGATTGACCAGCCCGGGGACACTTCACAAGAAACACTACAACACACAAGGTTATGGGGGCTGGTTTTTACTGGCCTACATTATTCAAAGATGCTCATGCCTATGCCCACAAGTGTTCGGTCAATCAAAGATGTGCCAACAAAAATTAGATTTCAGCAGCCCCGTTGAAGCCCATTGCAGTGGAGGAGCCTTTTCAACTGTGGGGCTTGGATATCATTGGGGAAATTTTCCCACACTCAACAAAGAAACATCGATACATCCTAACTTCTATAGATTATTTCATGTGGTGGACAAAGGAAGTTCCGCTAAAAGAGGTGAATGATCAAGAAGTCATCAAATTTCTACAACAGAACATCATCTCTACGTTCGAGGTTCCTACACTACTTGTTTTTGAAAATGAAACATATTTTTCATCATTAAGACTTTATGATTTTTCATTGGAAAATGGTATTATATTGAAAAATTCAGCTAATTATTATCCACAAGGAAATGGTCTTGTTGAATCAACGAACAAGAACCTCATCCATATCATAAAAAGACCATATTCTCTCAACAACGAAACTAACACTCTAATTTGGTAAACACTTTATGGGCTGACCGAGCCATGCATAAACCTTCTCTGAACACCCCTTATTTCTTGGTGTATGGAAAATAAGCCATCCTCCCACCGAACATCTATTTGCTCGCTCTCCAATTGTCCCAAGAGTCCTAAGGTAAGCCATGTCTTTTAGTTCACCATAGGATGGACACTTTGCACAAGGTACAGGAAGAAAGGCTAAAAGCTAAAGAAAAATCCTTACTTCATTAGAGTCGTATCAAGAGGTGGTTTGATAGAAATTATGCAAGGAAAAATAGCTTTAATGTGGGTGACTTAGTCTTAAAGTGGGATAAACCCCACAAGGACAAAGGAAAACACACTAAGTTTCAGTCCTTGAGGATTGATCCATACACAATACACGAGAAGCTTGGCCAACACACATACCATCTTCAATCACTTTACGGGAAGATTGACTCTCTCCTTGTTAATGGCCAAGACCTAAAGCAATATTTTCAACGAAAATCTTGGGCCGTACCCCACACTATGTACATAGTCTTTTGTTGTTTGTTGTTTGTTTCTTCGCTTGAATTTTGTGTTGTTTTTTCATGTGAATAAGTGTTTTTCCTGACTGTGTTGTGGCTTCTAAGTGTGTGTGTGTGTGTCTAAATTCTAAAAGAGTCTTGTGACACTCTAGAATTTGGCTAGCCTTTTATCCATCTTCCTTGTGTTGGTTACATTTTTTTGCCGATGAAGTCCCAACAGAAAATAAGATATGTTCGTAAGGAGAATTTTGGTCCAACCATGAACACATGGCTAGTTCGAAAACCTCAAGCCTATACTCAGTTTGTGTGCTGGTGTTCTCAAGCTTATCCAATTAGTAGAAATGGTGAAGGGGAAAAATCTAAACGAGAAAACCTAAATCATAGGTCTTTATATGTTTCTTTGAAGGAACAATCTCTTATTCTCTCAATAAATCAGGATCCCTCTTCTTCCCCAAAATAAATAAGTGTCGATGCACTGTTATATTTAAATAAATAAATAAATATGAAAGAAGAGAAAGGCTTCCTACGAAGAGAGGTGAAGCAAGAAAATCTGCCTGGGTACTGTCCAAGTTCACTAGCAGCGAAGCAATATTTTTGTTCTTACGTGACTCCATCAGGGTATTGTTTAGCCTGCTCGTAGTGGAGCAACACTAGAGATGAAAAAATATACTCTGAAAATCTTAAGCTCATGAGATAAACTACCCTTCCCAACTTGAAACATTGTGATTAAGATGAATCTCATGTTGTGTTCAATTGAGAAGGTAGAGAGGGAACCATGTTTGCCCATGGGGTAAGTGGGAAGGCAAAAATGATCTACATGATGAATCAATACTCTCTAAGGAACTAAGTGATCTGAAATTAAACAATAATGCTACAACTTCTAGATATAATCATAAACACGAAGATGGAACAGAAAAATACTTCATTTCATTAATATAAAAATATTGAATTATGCTTACAAACGGAATGGAAATAAGATAGCTTGGGCGATGGTAACTTATCTCTCAGAAGAGATGTGGAAGCTACATGCCTCTGAACTGAGTTACAATGAGTCTCAAGGACCTTTTTATTATTGAACAATAAGAGAAAACCCTAAACAACCAAAACCCTAACCTAAGGAGATGTAACAACAAGAATTTACGGGTCCTGTTGGGCAACCAACTTCCCGGGGTCGTAACTTGGTCATATTATCTTCGTTTGACGCATATGACACCTCATTGGAAAGATATCTCTGAGGAATACAACTTCCGATGGAATTTCCATAGCAATCATTAGAGTAATTTTTCCAAAAAAAAAACATTGTTTATGTCCTTAAAACGGCTCTAGAAGTTCAAGGCCCGAAAAACTGCCAAAAATAGTAAATTGTGTTACAATTAAGGTGTTAGTGTCGGTCTTAAGCCCTCCATCAGCGATCAATAGCTCTTTGCATATGCATAGTTAGGTGTCTCATCAGTGTCAATTTTGCATCCCACTAGGCATGCC
>APFE030468950.1:0-16819 GCA_000404065.3 Pinus taeda
TAATAGCCTGTGAGACCCAAAAATCCTCGCAAACTCTTCAAGGTCTTAGGTTGAGGCCATTCCTGCATTGCTTGGATCTTTTTGGGGTCCACCTTGACACCCTCACGCCCCATAATATGGCCCAAATACTCTACCTCTGCCATGCCAAACGAACACTTGGACATCTTCACAAATAATTTATGCTTGCGGAGCAGTTGCAAGAGTAAATCTACATGTTGAAGATGTGCGGCCGAAGTGCAACTATAGATGAGGATGTCATCGAAGAAGACAAGGACAAATTTCCTGAGATATGGTTTGAGAATGTGGTTCATAAGGCTCTGAAAAGTAGAGGGGGCATTGCAAAGACCAAATGGCATGACCAGGAATTCATAGTGGCCTTCATGAGTTCTGAAGGCAGTCTTGGGGATGTCGACTTCCTTCATGTGAATTTGGTGGTAGCCTGAGCGAAGATCCAGCTTCGTGAAAAATTGAGCCCCATTGAGTTCATCCAGCAAAACATCAACCACCGGGATGGGAAATTTATCTTTGACTGTCAACTTATTGAGGGCCCTGAAGTCAGGACACATCTGCCACTCCCCATCTTTCTTGAGCACCATGACCATTGGGGATGAATAAGGACTGATGCTGGGACGAATGACCCCTGCTTCCAAAAGTTCCTTGATGATTTTTTCTATTTCATTCTTTTGGGTGAACGGATATCTGTATGGGCGCACATTTGGGGGTTGGATCCCTGGAACCAAGGTGATGCTATGATCATGTTCTCCTCGAGAGGGTGGAAGCCCTTGAGGCTTGTCAAAGACCGACAGATGGTTATTTAAAATCTTTTCCATCTTAGGATGAAGTGGCGACGGCTTGGTTTCGACTACCTGGATGGCATTAAATTGAGCTACAACTCCATGATTGCCCTTTTTTAACACTTTTTCCATCCTATGCGAGCTGATGATAGAGGGGGCTCCTGCCTGGAGTCCATGGAGGGTATGTGTGTGGTTTTTCTGCTTAAAACTCATATACAACTCCTGGAAATCCATTGTGATTGGCCCAAGAGTGCGGAGCCATTCAGCGCCAAGGACAATGTCGCAACGCCCCATGTGTTTGGCAAACATGTGGGTTTTCAACTGATAATCCCACATTTGAAGTTTGACATTTTCACAACGGCCTTCACATTTCATTGTGCCTTCATCTGCAATTTGAACTTGGAAGCTAGAAACTGCTCGTACAAAACAATGCACTATTTCTGTGACTTTTTGATGGATGAAATTATGTGTACTTCCACTATCAATCAAGACTACTACTGGGCGATGTTTAATAAACCCTCTAATTTTGAGCATTTGAGGGAAGAAATCCCTGCCAAGGCATGCAACGAAATAACTAGTTCGTCAGAGACATTGTCCTGTTGGTTGTCTTCGTCTAGAGGCTCATGTTCCTCCAGTGGTGGATCTTCCTTTGTTGAGCTGTAGTCAGTGGCATCTATTTGAAAGAATTTGGGCTCCTTACATTTATGACCTGGGGAGTATTTTTCATCACAGTAGTAACATAGTCCTTGCTTCCTTCTTTCGGCATTTTTCACCAGGGGACACCTTTTGGACCTTAAGTGTTTGGTTCGTGTTGTGAGCCTGTGGGGGACGACCTTTAGCAGGGAAATTTGGGCGACTGTATTGGGCTGCTAATGCACGTTCCACCTTATGAGTTACCTGGCAAGCCTCCGTCCACGTGGGAGGGTGGTGAAGTAGAACTTGAGCTTTGATGGAAACATTCCGTGTAGAACTCATCTGTGAGACCCTTAGTGCGGAAAGATAAGCCTTCAAAAGTGGTAATATATTCATCCACTGTACCAGTCTTTCGGAGCTTAGTGAGACGACCCAAAAAAGAGTCTTCCTATTCAAAGCGATCTCGAAGAGCTTTGGTAAATTGGGTCCAATTCCTAAAAGGTCCATTGCAACGTTGATGCCATTCCCACCATTGCCACCGTTCATTGTCGAAGTACATGCTCCCAACATAAGTTTAGTCCCATCATCTAGGATATGATTCAATTTGAAATACTGCTCCATTTGTGCTAGCCATGCCGACGTGTGAGAACCGTCAAATTTATGCATATCCAACTTGGGAGGTCGATGACTGGGTGGTGGATGGGTGTGCCAGATGTGAGGAGAGTGGCTAGATTCACCGTCATTGTATTCATGGCCATTATGCACCTCCTCATGGGCTTGCTCCTTACCCTTTGAGAGAAATTGCTGTATCTAGAGACTTAGTCCGCGAAGCTCAGTTTGGATGTCGTTCACATTTTCTTCAAGTTTGTCCATCCTTTCATTGGCCATCGCTTGAGCTCTAGTTGCTACCATACACCAACCTGATGAAAAATTGGGACCGCCAAAATTGTTTTCACAATTAATTGAATGGTACCACCATGCTCAGCTCGTCATCCTGATTCTAATGGGCTAGATCACCAATAAGCGCCCTGAAAGATCTCAGACTTTTTTTTTTTTTCGAAACTCCTAACGGAGTTTTACTCCTTCCTGATCAATACTGCAGTCGCCAAATCCTCAAAATGTCAATGCGGCCCAAAGTCCTATGACAATTATACCCTGGTATAGGAACCCTTCACAACAACTCTGGTCAGGTGGATCTGAGAGATCTAAATGGAGGATCAGATAGCGTTGGACGGCGGAACTAACTGCTTCTGCATATCTGATGAATCTAATAGATCAGAATGGCTGGTTGGGACCGATGTCTGTTGCTGTTGCACTCCTTTGCTCAATCGAATCTAGAAGAGATGATGATTGAAAAGGGAACTAGGGTCTTGAGGAGTGTCAAGTGCTACAGATCGCAATATACATAAGGGTCTGGCAGTAGTACTCGGCCCAATGTTTCAGGGCTCTAACTAAGGAGGGGGTCGAATCCGCGTACATGAACCCTTACCGTACACTCGACTACCTCTATCGTACGGCGGCGAGTAATCTCTCCGAGTGCTGTTCTCGGTGTATCTGTAGCCGCAGAGACGGCCGACAGTTTTAATCTATGGCGAGTTTTCAGGGAAGCCTATGGGGCTTCCGATAAAACCAGAGGGTAACAATGGAAGACAGTCCATGCGCGGATTTCTGTCTAATGCGCTAACATACTCGAAGAGGGTAAACCTACAGGGGTTACAAGGAGTCCCAAATAGACGTGACCACCTCTTGTATATTTTTTTTTCTTTGTGTCATGCCCACCCAAATCTGCAGATTTATGCGCTCAAACGACAGATCCCGTGGTTTAAAGACGCCGGAACCACGTCTTGAGCCCATAAAAAAATTTGCTACGAAATGGAGATCCCACTTGGCCCTTAGAAGTGCCTCTATAACCACTATGTTCATGCTCTTTAAACCTGCAAATTGATACCCAAATACAGAATATTGCGAAGAAAAGATACCAGAAGCACAAAGATAGCAGAGGTGATGTTTGATTTATTCAGCAAGAGTTATGTTTCACTTGCCTCTTTCGAGGGGGGAAACTCCATAGAGCAGAGCTTCGATTACAAAAATAAGACACGATACTCCTCGCAGGGAGCTTAATATTCCTTTTATATATGACTCATATATGCAATACCACGGGCCAATACCGTGGTATTACTAATACCATCTATCTAATACTACGGCCCATTTGCAACTAATTGTGGTTCCGTTATTAATTGCAGATTAACCACTTACAGTTATTAATATGGGCTTTATTGACACTTGACTATGACGTGGTCCCATTACATAGATAAGGGGGTTAGGCTGGGACCCTAACATCCTCCTTCACTTTTTCTTCGTGTAGAAAATTTAACATATATGAATTAATAGATCACTTGAAACATGTATTCTTAAATATATTATTCATGGAAAAAAAATCATATCAAACAGTATTTTTCCATTCACCTTATTCATCCTTCTACAATTTTTCCATCAATATTTTACACTCTTCTGCACTTAGATTAGAAATAACCATATCGAGCTTTTTCATTTTGTGGCTCCACATGACACACAATAACTAATAAACATTAGTTAAAATTACATATAGTTCAAACATATAAATTTTGTAAATAATTTACAGTGAAATTTCCTTCTCTACTTTTTTTGATGTGCTACCATTGTGTCAATCAATATTTTTGTTACTTTACAACTTCTCAAACATTTTTTTATTAATTTACAACCTATACCATTCAATACATAAGCCATTACAATAGTTTGGAGCAGTAGGACTATTCTTATTCGATAGTCAAGTGCACTGTTGTGTTTATAAGAGAAGCGCATCGACACTATCGGGGCACCAAATTTTTTCAACGCACCGACATGATATAATTCTTTTTTATTTTAGAAATCCCAAAACAGCGTCATTTATTTTTTTAATGCAATGTCATCACTTTTACTTAAAATCATCACTGTTATAATTGTTATAAGAGCACCAAGATGGTTGAATTCATTTTTATTTTTTAAATTTCAGAAATGAGTGCATATTGGTGCAATTTTTTATTTAAATGCACTAGTGTGTTTTAGTACAAAAGAGCCATTATGATAAGCTATTTTATATTTTTTGGAATACCAGAAACCAGGGCAGGTACTAATTGAATGCCGTGGTGTTATTGTGGTTTAAATGCATTGGTGCAGTTTGGTCTAATAAGCGTACTACTTGGGTTTACAATCTATCGAAAATTTTATTATAATATAAATTGACATATTAATCTCAAATAACTTACCATACCCACATTTATCAAAGCTATCCACATTAATTACAATAGTTCATAGTATGCATTTTTTGGTTAACATCGCCTTATTCTTGAAAAATAGTTTGAAAACTATATTCAAATTCTGATTATGGTTATATGGTTCTCGAGTTTAATTTTAGATATGCACACAAAATTATATTTTTGATTTCTCTCCAATGTAAGGACAAAATCTCAATAATATCAAATGGGCAATTCTCCAAATTCTAGCTTGTTACATATTTTTTTATCAAAATCCTTTGTAAAGTTCTCCCTTTCCATCTTGTTGAAGCCTCAGATTTCTGCTGCTCCAACATGGGGGATAACCACCCAGTCCGGACCTTAAAGACAACTCCTTTTCATTTGATGTGGTGGCTCTGACTCGGGATGATGGAACTAGTTTCCCAATGTGGGTTTTAAAATGAGAGTGGGTGGTTTTCAAGTGATTGCAGTGAGAATAATGATAACTAAATGGCTTATTCTATCATGCAAATCTATAGCTAACTTAATCTAATATAAACTCGGGTATTCTATGTGATATGTGATCTAAAGATCATTCACGCATGAAACAGAGACTATAATATGTAATGATAATTTATTTTACTAATGGTTATATATGAAATAAACACTTTCATCTAGGCATCATACAATAGTGCAGTTAACGCATAATAGAAAAAATATATTCTATTTACTATTCATGAAAACTAAATGTTGTCACTAATTAAACAAAAACAAAACTAGTCATACAAGATAAAAGTACCATATGTATGAGGTTCTTCTCATTTGACTAATGACATAGATCAAATCCTTTCTCTAAATCAAATTATTCTCCAAGTATAAAATAGTGCATCAACAAAGGAAAGTAGTTTGATATTTAAAAGAAATGACCATGTTCCGTAATTTCATCAAGGTATTCACAAGCTTACATAAGTGCATTCTTTGCAAATGTTTTTGATAAAATTATAGACACTTCTCTGAATGCATGAGAAGGGTATAAATAGTATGTAAATAATGTTCAAAAATACATTATACAAAAATTTGAGGAGGTTTCAAACAACCTTCCTCCTAGCTAGGAACTAACTCTAAAATAAAAGTGACTTGATGAGCAGAGGTTATAAAGATGACTTGTTTTCTACCAACTTCTCCTTTAGATTGCATATATCAGACCTCGATTTCACTTGAGGAGTTGCCCAAAACTACATTCTGACCTATCCTGGGAAGATAACATATATTAGAGGTGGCAACATCCTTTGAGTTGAGTGGAGTGAGTAATTGAGTGTCATGATTTGGCTGTGAGGCTTGACAAGGTATTTCCAATATGCCTCCCAGTCATCCTTTCATAACTCTGTGATCACTTCCCTTTGGGTTTTCACCTTTACCTTCCAGTTTTGATCCAAGTCATTTATATCTCACAACACCTTTGGATTACCTTGTTTCATCAATTTGGTAGTGTGTAAAGTGTAATTTACTACTTTTACTATGTTCTTTCCCACTCTTGCTGCTCTTGACACTACTAACTCTGCTTGTTTGATCTGCACATCCCAAACTGTCAACAGGATGTCATTATGTGTCTCCTTAATCTCGGGCGGATTTTCAGTCTCCTGCCATTCAATGAATTCAGAGATCTTTGTATTTAAATCACTAAATTCAGTTCTCTGGTCAATCGCCTTATCCATCAACTAGTCACTAGTGATCAGATAAGGAGTGACATGCAACATTCTTTGGAAAAATAGATCTTTTTGTTTGGGTAGAAGGGAATTTAGCTCTAGCACATATTTTTCTTTGGAACCGGTATATTTAGATAGGTCACTTATGACCTTCTTGTCAGCTACCTCCTGCTGGATTCTACTGTATTCTTGGTGTCCTGGGATTTCACTGTATCTTGTGCTTTCTTGTTTCCACCTTAGATTCTATGTGAGAATTTGGTCCCTCGTTGTTGATAGTTACACTGGGTGTAGCATTATTCTCGGCTCTTAACAAATGCAATGTAATTATTTAGAGCCTTTGATTTCTGAATTGCTAAAACTTTTCAAAAACTTCAGGACTCAAATTGGCCTTTACCTAATCGAACACTTGTTTGAATGATTCAGTAGATTGTAAGAGATCTTTGGAATCATTAGCCTCATGATTAAAGGACTTAATGTTTACTTGAGTAGTAATATTATGTGCTATCTTGTTAGGGTCAAATTGCCTCTTTGGCAGAGTATGGAGCCTGAGGCTCTCTAGGCTTAGTGGTTCCTTGGTTGCATGGTTGAAATTGGCCAATGAAAAAGAACTAGACTGAGTGGGAAAGGATGGCCATGAGTTATTTCTCTTGCTAGTAACTTATCGGAGATATACAAAGAGAGTACATGCAGGTTCATTGTACTGCCAAAAACTCTAATATATGCAAACCATTCTTCAACAAAATACTTGCCTACTATGAGAAGGTCTATAAAAACATCTTTGGAAAACCTAGGAAATTTCTTATTAAAAATAAATTGATGTGATGGTAAAATAACATCATGGCACACTTTATAAAAATGGGGTATATAATGGGATTCCAAAATCTGTTTATTGTTGAGATGGATGGGGTAGGGGTCTTGCAAAGTCCATTTCTGACCCATGATAGGAAATTTAGTGCAGAAACAAATGGCACCCATGATATAGGCACTAAAATAAAATGGAGGAAGGTTCTTTGTGGAGGAATATCTCTTCTGATGATACTTACAGATGGCAGTGGCTAGGTTATCAGATAGGATAGTGGCCCAATTCATTATCTCTGAATTCACACAAGCATCAATTAAAGGAATCCATTGTATGGAAAACTTGGTATTATTAGGTAATCAATATAACCTACATAAAACAGAAGTTGCATAGTTGTAGGGGTTTTCCAAAGAAGCTATGGGATACATACTCATTTTATCATATTTGAACTTGTTCTCTAGGGCCCTCTAGCCCTTGATCATCTTGAAAGGTTCTTCATTTTTCATTGTGATGTTGGTTAGGCATGATTTTTCATAAATATCCAGGGGATCAGGTATATGATACATTTTCTTCAGGTCTTCAGCTTTGAATGAACCCATTAGCTACATCTTCGATTTCCTACATTTCCTGTCTTCAATACTAAGGTTTTCCACCAACCATCTAATCATATCAATGTATGGGAGTATTTTCACTCTTGCTCCTACTGTATGAAGGAAGGTACAAGAAACATCTTTGAATTGGACCCCCGAACACCTTATTGAGTTAGATGTTGCCTTTATGATAATGATTTTAGGACATTCATCTTCAAGCATGTTGTATATGACTTCCCATGCTATCGCTCCTCCATCAGCACTGCAAAATGTATCAGCGAATATAGCTAACATTTTCGATAACTTAGACTCTGTAATGTCTGCTTCTTCTTCTTTTGCATCACCTTTCGCAATCACATATCTTTCAAAGCTTTCTTGAAATGAAAGAGATATATATGTGGTCACAATGGAGGGAAACTATGGTAGAGAGTTCTTTGAAATGACTTTGAATCATGGGAAGATTTTACATAACATTCCAGTGTTAACTAGCCATAACTTGAAAACATCAATTCCTCTCCTTGAGCTGCTAAACATTAATTACTCTGTTAAAACACTCGTTATTAAATTAAAACTCAATAATTTCTCCACCCTTCACACTTTATTTTTGCATCACATCTTTCAAACATTGCCATATAACACTATTCAGAGTTAATGCGAAATGCGATTGTGAGAATCACAACATCACATTTCGCAAATTCTTAAGGGTTGACACAATGTCATGCTCTATCAATTTTTGATTTGCAAAGTGTGGTCATGTGTTATTCAAGTGTTTTGATCGGAAAATCACAGTGGATACCTCATCACATATTGCATTTTAGGATTCCCAATGGAATGTTAACACATGGAAAACTGCGAGATGTGATTTGCGATAAGAGTTTTAGGCATGAGTTTCTTTTTGAAGTTTTTTTTAGGCAAATTTGTAGAGATAGCATTTATTTTTAAAGGCTAAAAAAGGGTCCCCATTTCTATTTCAAATAGTAACTATTACTCGTATAAATGGGAGGATTGTTACAGAGTGCAACAATTGGTGATTCACTTGGGAGAACCAACTATCTTTGATTGCTCTTTTGAAAGTTCTAAAACTTTCAAAATAAGAAAATTTATAGGGAAAATAATTACATGAGTTACAAGATAACCAACAATTCTCTGAAATCATAATCACTCACCTAATATATCTATTCAACTAGCTTACTATTGTAGTGATAAAAATACAAATGTTTGCATCAGCCAATACTAAGATTTAAATAGATATAGAAGGTGTCTTCTACAAATTAATTTTTTGTTGTTTACTCATTTATCACAGATAGAGCATTTGCTACCAGAAGGAATTCATAGCCTCAGCAGGGTTATCTTTTAACCCATAATGATCCATTGTCCCATCCAAACTAATTTTCAAAATTAAAAATGATATTCTTTTGTTTTTTTCTCATTTGGACCTTGTTTTCCAATTTACGTAATTTTATTTTCAAGTTTCTTAAAAGACATTGTCTAGGCTTGGTAACCCAATAATGACAATGGAATTCACTAGTTGCAACTAAACTAAACAAACTAGCTCTTGATGAAACCCCTTGTCCTTTTATTGATTAGATCATTGGCTATTACCTTGTTTTGATATGCATTTTTGGTAATATCAATTTAATTATTCCCCTGTGATCATAGAAAACAAGCTTGTAATGAGACTTATTATCTTTTAAGTTTTGTATATTTTATAATTACACTGTGAATTTTTTTTATTATCAAATGGGGTGAACCATTGGCCCTTTTAAGGAGTTTTGGATGATAATAATAGAGTTTTGAGATACTAATTTGTAGAAAGTCCTTACTAGGTTAGATATTCTTTTCTTGACTGATAACAAAACATCTATATCTTATAAAGGCAAGAGCTTCTTCATAGAATGAGTGTTTTTAGTGAGGTCATGTTTTTCCAAAGAAATAAGGTTCATTTGGTACTCAGATGCTCTAATTATTTCTTTAACTTTACCTACTTATAGAAGCGAAAAATCAAAATATTATCAGAGACTTTATTTTGAGAAGCCAGAAAGTAAATACTATCATAACCTTTATTATTCTAAGAATTTTAAAGACAATATGATACAAAATTATAAGAGATTTTTTATAATTTTCCCATTAATGGGCAAGGAAGCCATCTTACCTAACAAGTCTTGTAAAAGAAATGTTGATTGACCAATTTTCTCGATGACTTGGAATGGTCCAAGCCACAACCTTTGGAACTTGGTATGCTTACCTTTTTCTTGATGTGATTTTTCCCATTTGAAAAATAGATCACCTATTTCAAAAGTGTTATGACTAGTAGAGGTTCTATCAAAAGAGGCTTTGACTAACTACTGATGATGGGAATGGGTAGCTTTAGCCTTTTCTCTTTCCTCTTCAAGCTTAAGGATCTGAAATTGTCTTGCCTGAAGAGAAGAGGAAGGATTTTCATTGATAAATTGCACTAGGGTGAGCACTATGGTGAGAGATGGCATCACTGTGCTTGTGGGGAGAACTACTTCTTTTCCACAAAATAAATTAAATGGAGAAGAACCAATTGATGCCTTCTATGTTATTCTATCTACCCAAGGAGAAAATGTCAATTCTTTGTGCCAATTCCTATGATTTTTGTCTATAGTCCTCTTGATGATTAGGTTTTTTTCATTGGTTCGGCTAATCCACTAACCTATTGATAATAGTTGGCTGAATACTTCAATTTGAAACATATTTTTAAAGCAATTCTAACATAGTATTTCCAGAAAAATAAGGTGCATTATCAAACAATAAAGTTGTGGGTAGGCCAAACCTGGTGATTAGGTACTAATCAATAAAGTCTTTAATACTTCTTGTATTAACTACCTTTACTGGGATATCCTCTATTGATTTCATGAAATAATCAGTAGTTGTAAGGATGTACTTGTGTTGTTCGGAAGAGTTAGGAACAATCTAACCAATTATATCTAAACCCCATTGTTCAAATGGTTGTTGGATATTCAATGGTTTCAAAGGGAATGTTGGTTCCTTTTCTCTTCCAGCTGCAGTTTGACAAGTTTTCCATTTTCTTGCATAGTAATGTGCATCCTTAAATAGCGTTGGTCAATAATAACCTGCGTGCAGGATTTTGTGAGCTATGGTGTTTCCTTCGAAATTACCTCCAGCTGATCCATCATGTAATTGATGCATAACCTTTTCAACTTCAGGTTTTTCTAGGCATCTTAGTAATACTGAATCATATTTTTTTCTAAATAATACATCATCAATTAGTTCATATTGATTTGATTTCAACCTTAAAGAACATGTTCTTTTGTAATTGAGATGCATAGGAGCATACCCATTACTTAAATAAAACTTCAAATCAACATATTGTGATTGTGCATCATTGAGGCTTACCTTTTATATTTCCACTGCATTACCTTGGTCTTCTTCTCATGATAAGTGGGAAGCTCCAATTAGCATCCTCCAAAAACATTGGCCCCTAACAGTTTTAGCTGCCTACATTTCTACATCGTACTCTTGAAGTGAAATGAACCAATTGGACCTTTTCTCCCCCACTTCTCTTTGAATCACTAATTTCCTTAGTGAAAGGTAATGTACTACTATTTTTGTATGAATTTTCAGGAGAAAAGGCCTGAAGTATTTGAGGGTTTTAAAGACAACAAAAGCCCATTTCTCAACAACTAAGTAGTTTAGTTCGGCATCCTATAAATTGGAAACTGAATTGGACCCCTAATGGTTTTATTGAGTCAGTTGTTGGCTTTATGACAATGATTTTAGGATGCTCATCTTCAAGCCTCTTCTATATGACTTGCCATGCTGTCACTCCTCCATCAGCGCTGCAAAATGTATCAGTGAATATAGGAGACATTTCTAATAACAATTTTATATTTTTGGATTTCTACAGCATACACTTGAAGTGCAGTGACCCAATTGGCTCTTTACTCCCCCACTTCTCTTTGAATCAATAATTTCCATACTGCATGGTAAGGTACTATTATTTTTGTATGGGTCTTCAGGAGAAGAGGTTTAAACATTTCAAGGTTTTAAAGACAGCAATAGTTTGTTTCTTAAGAGCTAATTAGTTTAACTCGACACCTTGTAAATTGGAACTAGAAACAGAGATAGGTGCCTCTATGTTTTGATCATTCAACTGTATTATAACTGCTCATATGATGTATCAAATGAAAAAGTGTACAACACAAAAGGTTTGATAAAGTTTGGCGTTGCTAAAGGAGGAGCATTGATGATGGAATTTTTTATTAACTCAAATGAATCTCTTTTGTATTTACCCCATCTGAAGACTGCATTCTTTCTTATCATTGATTGAAGGAGTAAAACAATCTATGAGAAATATGGAACGAATATTTTTATGAAATTGGTTTGGCCTAGGAATGATTTCAGGGTCTTTTTGTTATGTGGGAGAGGAATCTTTTCAATTTCTTGGATTCTATCAGGATCAATATAAATTCCTTTCTTGGACACTATATATCCGAGAAGCTTGCTTTCTGCTAAAGCAAAGTATGACTTTTTGGGGTTCAAAGAAATGCCATATCTTTTGCATCTTTCAAGAATATGCTTTAGGTCATTCAAGTGATTGATTCTATTCCTAGAGTAGATTGTGATGTCATCTAGGTAAATAACAACTGATTATTAATCAGACCTTTAAAAGCAATATCCATGGCACATTGAAATGTAGTACCTCCATTGATGAGTCCAAAAGGCATCTCCTGATAATTGTATGTCACCCACTTGGTCCTGAATGTTGTCTTCAATATGTCATCTAGATGTACAGGAATCTGATTGTATCCTGAAAAACCATCTATAAAAGACATTAGCTCAAAGCATGAAACTGATTGCAATATTTTCTCCATGGTATGCAAAGGAATGTTATCCTTTTGACAAGCTCTATTTCAGTTCCTAAACTCGATACAAATCCTAATGCCTCCGTTCTTTTTCCTAATAGGAACCATATTTGATACCCATTTTGAGTCTCTAACAGGAAATATTATCTTCACTTTTAGAAGTTTGTGGAACTCATATTTGATTTTACTTTCAAGGTTTTTATGAATTTTTCTGAGTTTCTATTGAACTGGATTCTCATTAGAGATCATTGGTATGGTATGTTGAATTACAGAGGTATCATAGGTCTTGAGATTTGAATAATCCCAGGGAGAGACACCTTTATATGTTTACAACAACTTGATGAATGTATGCTTTCTTCGGATGATAAACCCAGATCTAGGTTGACATTTTGAGGTTTTTCAGATGTACCTAGGTTTACCACATAAGATCTCAAAGTAGAACACTAAGCCCTGGAGTTGGTAATCTTCTTAAATCTATCATTCAAATCATACAGATCTTCCATTTTGACTAAATACTTTGGAATAGGATTTTGATGTTGTTTATGGTTGATTTTCAAGTCATGTTCATGTTCATATATGATTTGTTCCTCATAATATCCTTCTGATGTAAGGAAATCGATTATATAAACATCATTATTAAACACCCACCAATTTGTTACATTATCGGGAATGAATGGTCAGAAAACTAATTCTATTAAGAATCTATCTGGAATAAATTCCTCTGAAGGTATAATCTTAGATGCTACATTGGAAAGTAAGTTAGCACTTGCATTTTGTAATATGGGGACTGAAGAAATGTTGAAAGAAGTGAAATGAGAAGTAGGATTCCGGGCTAAATATTGATAATGTTTGAGATACCCAAACACACTATGTATTGTGTTTCTTACCTATTTAATGACTATTTTAGAGTCTCCATATACTTGCAAATACTTGATATTAAGTCCAATGGCTTTGTACAACCCTTGAATCGGTGCTTTATATTCTATAGTATTGCTAGTGCATTGAAATTCAAGCCTATAGGGTAACATGGTTTTCTCTCCTTACAGGCTGATTAGGATACATCCAGCACCCACATCATCTTCAATCCTCGAAACATCAAAATAAAGAGTGTAGAATAATGAATTATCTACTAATTTATCAACAAGATCTATACACTTGGAAGAATCAGTTTATGAAAAAATTTCTATCTTAGATACTACAACATTATCGGGGAAGGGAGATCTTTGTGCATTGAAGGATCGGAAGAATGATTTAGTTGAGTAGTTTCTGATGATATTATTAATGAAAGATACTAGCCCATTGCTTCCCTTGATATCATTGATTGTGTACTTCATGAATTTCTCACTATATACTTCGATTTGGTTACTTTTACCACTGTGTGGCAAGCACATGTGAGACTAATCAGTTGCAAAGTATATGTGTAACTTTTCAGACCAATCCCTACATAGAATTAAACCATAAAATTTAGCGATATCAGCCACTAGAATATCGATTATATGTGAAACGTTTGGTTTGGAGGAAAGCCTAGTTGAAACCAATATCATTTGTCTAGGTACCTCTACTTTTTTCCTATACAGTTGAACTATGTGCGCAACATAGTTCTGAGTTGTAATATTCAATTTGGTGCACACAGTCCTTGGCATGATGTTTGAAGAGGCTCGTGCATCAACAAGGCAATTATGGAAGTTTCTGTTGAAAATTTGATAAGTAAGAACAAATGAAGGTGTATGAGAAATAGATCTATCACCTATCAGAACTAGATTTGTGGGATTTACATTGTTTGAATATTAATGAGGTTTTCCCATATCATAAAAAGCTTGAGTGACTACAGCAGATGGTAAAGGTGCTATGGGAACTGCTTTTATCTCTCTGAGTAAGATTTTTTTTTGTTGTTTGAGTGTAGTCAGTTCATGTAATGAAATATTTTCTCTCGTCTTTTCCATATCCTCGACTATGTTATATTCCACTGTATCTGAGATTACTAAAGTTTTGGAAGATGATGGAGGATCTAATGGAATAGCATCAGTTTGAGTAGTCTTAGATTTCTTATTTATTGTCTTGTCCTTTGCAAGAGTAGAAACTTTTTATTTTTTGAATTGTTGTAGACGTATCAAGAGAGATTTTACTTCTTGTAGTTATTTCCATAGCTTGTGATTCCTCTTCAGTTGGAAGAATGAAGTCCCACATCCCATTTAACTCAACTTCTTCCTCATTTTCTATTTCTACTTTGGTTGGTGAATCTTCTTCCAGTTCTTGATCAGATTTAGTGTTTGAAATACTATTCTGTGGCTAAGATGTAGAATAAGGATTTCTTTTAAATGAGCGAAAAGGTTTCTTGGGATAAAATGATTTTCCAACTTGTTTCTTGATTTCAACCATTTCATTTGACACGGTCTTTAACATCTTCTAAAGGACTTCAAGGCCAAAAGGGTCATTTGGAGCTTTCTTTCCTGAATCATCCTTGAATGTTACATTCTTTGATTTCCTTTCTTGTACATCTTATCTCTTTTATAACGCAATAATTCTTCTTTCCATAGACAAAGCTTCTTTCATGTTTTCTACACGGGTAGCCTTATTGGCTCTATCTACAAAAATTGCGATATTAGAGGAAAGGGAAGATATGTACCTCTATTTCTACATCTACTACATGTTTAGAGGTAGCTGGGATTTTTTTTAGTAATTTTTTAATATGGATTTAAAGTCTTCGATCTTTCATCTAAACAAACTTAAGGTTGGAAATATCATTGATTAAAGTTTCTGTAGTCTTGTCATCACGAAATTTTGTAGGAAATATTTCTTGAAAAGTATCCTAGTTTCCTATTTAGCTTGTTGGAAGGGAAAAATATGAAGATCCTGCAGATCCTTGGAAAGCATAAGGAAACAGTCTGATTACAACACCTTCATGTGAAAATCCTTTAATATTCATGGCTAACATTAATTTTTTTAGATGTTCTTCAATAGGAAGACCATCATCAGGATTATACCTAGGTAACCGTTTTTCTAGGTTTGCTCGGAGAGCATTTGGATAACAAACTAGTACAACAAAAGGATTTGTCCAAGGTTGAGCGGGTTGATTGGCCATAACTTTATTTGGAGACTAGGAAAATGGGAAGGCCGATATAGAAGTAGGTATGGATGGTAAAGAACTTACTAATAGATTAGTATGACTAGTAGTAGTACCAGTTGAAGAAATGGATAGTTGACAAGAGGTGGATTGAGTAGAAGTGAATGGGGAAGTAAATGGATGGAAAGGTGCGGTGATCTCGTTGGTATCTGATTAAGATATTGATGTGCTCACTTTATTACTTCAAAAATTTTAGTTTGTAATCAAGTAAATACACCAATTTCTCATAATAAGGAAGTGACAGTTTCTTCAGAGGCTTCGAGTCTCTCGGGTTTCTTGGCAAAAATTGATATTTGTTCCAATTTCTGTATCAAGGAGTGAACTTCAGGAGACTTGGGAGTGTAATCTGGAGAAGGTGGTTTTCTTAATACTTTAGGAGATGAAGGAGATGTTTCTACAACTTGAGATTTCTAATCTGGAGATTTTGAACAAGATCTAGAAGAAGTAGAAGTTGTGGAGGAATTTGGACTCTTATGAACATTTTTAGTCAATATTTAGATTTATATGCCATTCATAGTTGGATTGCCCTCCTTCTAGCGCCAAAATGTTGAAGCCTCAGAATTATGCTACTCCAACATGGGGGGTAACCACCCAGTCTAGACCTTAAAGAAAACTCCTTTTCCATTTGAAGTGGTGGCTCTGACTGGGGATGATGGCACCTGTTTCCCAATATGGGTTTTAAAATGAGAATGGGTGGTTTTGAAGTGATTTTAATAAGAATAATGATAACTAAATGACCTATTCTAGCATGCAAATCTCTAGCTAACTTAATCTAATATAAACCCGAAGGTATTCTGTGCGATATGCGATCTAAAAAGATATTATATGTTTGTTAAGAAATAATAAATATCATTCACGTATTAGACAAAGATGAAAAAATGTAAAGATAATTTATTTGACTAAATAGTTAGTCAAAGAAATGTATAAGCTATAGCGCATATATCTAATGATCATATATGAAAATAAACACTTTCAGCTAGGCATCATACAGTAGTGCAATTAACACATAATAGAAAGAACATATTCCATATATAATTCATGAAAACAAAATGTTATCACTAATAATACAAAA
>APFE030468956.1:0-11145 GCA_000404065.3 Pinus taeda
GGACTCAACGTCATCAACACATCTAAGCACTATGCCCTCAGGATTCCGCCATCCAAGGCCATCCTTCATAAGGCAATACTTAGTAGCTTTCAATCTAAGAGCCCTTTTCTTATGAGCAACTAAATGGTTAGGACAGGAAAGATTCATCAAGTAATAAACTATGTCCTTATACCACTCATGCTCTCCTAATCTCTGCAACTCAGGCGAAGATAGATTACTAACACAAAACAAACCAAGAGTCTTTTCATTACTTTCGGTCAACATTTGAGCCAAACCTTGGCCTTTAACTAGCTTAGTGGGTTTTATCTCTAAATCATATTCTTGTATTTTAGTAACCCACCTAGCACGAGTCCCTAAGCAATCAGTTTGAGTTAATATATCTTTTACAGCAGAATGTGGGACGAAAGCAATGATTTTAGAATATCCCACATAAGTTTTGAAGTTCTTTAGAGACTTGACCAAGGCATAAGCTTGCTTTTCCATGGTATTGTACTTCAATTCAGAATTTTGAAGTGCTCTACTCATGAAAGCAATGGGCTGCTCGTGACCCTCTTTATTCTTTTGAAGCAGGACACCAGCAATGGTATCTTCGGAAGCGAAGGAAAAAATCATGAAATCCTTGGAGTAATCGGGACTAACTAAGACAGGAGCCCTTGTAATAGCACATTTGATTTCTTGAAAAGCCCTTTTGCCGTCTTCTTGCCAAACAAATTTTGCATCTTTCTTTAGAAGGCTTTGAATAGGCTTAGCTATTTCTGCGAAATTTGGGATAAATCTTCTAATGAAATTTATCTTTCCAAGGAAAGATTGAAGGGTTTTGAGATTCTGAGGAAGGGGAATCTTTTGAATTGCTTCAATTCTTTCAGGGTCGATCTTGATTCCATCCTTAGAAATAATATGGCCTAGCAATTTCCCTTCAGTTACCCCAAAAACAGATTTAGCTGGATTCAAAGAAATCCCATATTCTCTACATCTATCGAAAACCTGTCTAAGATGATTTACATGACTGATACCATCTTTAGAGAAAACAGTAAGATCATCTTGATAAATCTCAATAAATTTCCTGATTAATCCCTTGGAGGCATAATCCATTGCCCTTTGGAATGTAGCCCCAGCGTTTGTTAATCCAAACGGCATTCTGATGTATTCAAAGGTACCCCATGGTGTAGTGAATGTGGTTTTATGTCGATCTTCCTTTTTAACCCATACCTGATTGTACCCAGAAAATCCATCTAGCAGCGACATCATTCCAGAACCGGTTACCCTTTGCAACAAATTTTTCATGTTCGGCAAAGGGTAATTGTCCTTCTTGCATGCTAGATTAAGGTTTCGGAAATCGACACAAAGTCTTATCGTACCATTCTTCTTCCTAACGATCACCAAATTTGAACACCATGTCGAATGCCTAGTTTGAGCGATAATTCCCGCTGCAAGCATTTTCGCAAGCTCTTTCTGAACTAACGAGGCTAATTTAGGATTAATTTGCCTAAGTTTCTGGCGAAAGGGTTTGGCATTTTCATCTTTTAAAGGGATAGTATGTTCCATGACATCTTCCCTATAACCCTTTTATTCATCATAAGAAAATGCTAAAACATCTCGATATTCATGAAGTAAATCAATTATCCTTTTCCTTTCCTCCACACTAGTACCTTTACCGATTTTAACAAATTTTGGGTTCTCAGAGGTACCAATGTTTATTTCGAGATATTCGCCAGGATCCATCTTATTTTCTTCCCTCAGCTTCGTGGCATCATGCCGGTCAAAATGTTGCTCTAAGGCAACCACATTCCTCGGAGTAGGATTTATGATATGCTCATGATTTAAAGATCCATCCTCCTCTGAATCTATCCGGAAACCTTCAAACTCATCCAGACTGTTAAGAAAACGGATGACTTGCTTTTCATCATTGAAAATCTGCCAATGCTCTGAGTTATCTAGAACAGATGGTCTAAATATTACTTCCATTTTGATCTTATCTTTTGATGAAACGTAGTAGCAGCTACAGCAAGTTCATCTACCAAACTATTTTCTTCTCTCGGAATTGCCTCGAGGTCAAGGGCATCAAAGTGCTCCATAGTATCCCACACAGCATTTCGATAATTCTTTAGTCTTTGATTTTTGCATGTAAATTTGTTTTTAAGCTGCATGATAACTAAATCAGAATCCCCCTTAATGCTAAGCATTTTAATCTTCAAAGATTTTGCCAGTTCAAGGCCCAATAATATAGCCTCATATTCGGCGACATTGTTAGTTGCTTCAAATTCTAATCGATAGGCAAACTTGAAAATGTGATCAAGGGGAGATTTAAGCACTATTCCAGCACCTTTGCCATGCCTCGATGTTGCACCATCGAAGTACATATACCAAACTTCATCCTTGAGATCCTTAGTCTTATCATCGGGAGGAATTATGAAATTAGACATGATGGCATAGTTCCCGATGTCAGATTGTTCCTCGATTATCTCATTGTGAGGCTTTTTAGGATCCTCGACATGAAATTTTCTTTCGGGCTCTCTATTTAATCTAACAAAACCATCACCACTAGGAGAAGGAATCATAGCATATGACCAATTCATTTGAATGCTTCCTCCTAGGTCAGAGGCCCACTTTCTGGATAACAGCATACCCCAGGCATCAGGCACATCCACGACAACAATATCCATGACAATCATGATGTCCGAGTAAACTGATAGATGAACTTGCAAATCTTTGATCAAACCATGCACTTTAATTTTCTTGGAATCCATGGCGCATATGCTATAGTAAGGTCTGGAAACTCTTAAGTTAAGTTGTTCCATGACCCTTTTAGTCATTACACAAGTCGATGCACCAGAATCCAACATGCAATTATTCAATTTATATCCATTGATTAGCAAGGTAATAAAGAAAGGTTGGTGCTCTTTGTTATCAGCATCTAAACTTTGCAAGTATATGGGAGCGTCCTGATAATCAATTTCCCAAGTCTTTTGCTGTGAAGTATTTGCTTGAGGACCTTGGATAGCTTTTAGCAATTTGTCTCTTTGGGAAGGGATTTTGGCAATCTCGGAGACAGGAACCAAGATTTTGGCATTTTTAAACCAACTTCCCAAGTCAACATCTAATCCAGAGTTTTCACCAGGGCAAAAAGTTCGAGTGGGAATTTGATTCCCGCTTTGATCTTTATCCCTTCTCTGATAGGTCAAACCCTTATCTCTAGCAATTTCCAGGATTTGCTCGGGGGAGGGTTTTTCACCATATAACCTAGCCAAAATGTCATCTTCATTTTCAAGGTTATTTATACTAAAAGCAGATGAAGGATTCATAACTTCACGACTCTTTTCCTTGACCTCCATCCAATCGTTCATGGATAGAGGGAACTTGCTACCAACTAGGTTTATCTGATCACCTGTCCCAAACATTCCATTATCTAAAATTCTTCTAACGATGGGACAGGTGGTCTCTTTATGAAGAGCATCACAAACCCGACAGTAAGGGGGAGCATTATCAACCAAATTAGCTAGCGGATTAGGAGGTCTCTGCTCACTAGATTGACCCTTCCTTTGCCAATTGTTATTTCTATTATTATTTCGAAGCTGGAAGTTTTGTGTTTGCATTCTTTCCATCTGGACCAACCTATTCTGTAAAGTAGCTATTTCCTTAGTATGATTGAGTTCCATGGTTTCAATCTTTTGAAGCAATTTTAGAACAAGTTCACTTTCAGGTTCTTGAACTACTTTTCCTTTAGGTTCTTTTACTTTGGTAGCAGCTCTGTTGAAACCTGGGATCTCAGATTTTCCAGATGCTGCCTTGTCCTTTTCAAGTTCGATAGCTAAGGCCTGGCAATCCCTATAATCATTAAGTCTGGCACGCCTTAGCTCATAAGAAGGCTCAGGACTAAAGGCATCGATGTAAAAGTCTCGAAGAGACTTGTCAATAGGTTTAGAATCTTGAGGTAATTCTTTAATGATGTCGTTAAACCTTTTATTAAATTCTTCAGCAGTTTCGTTTTCTCTCTTTTTAATTATGCTGATGGTTTTTACTAGGTGTCTTCCCTCTCGTTTATCCCCATACTTTTCTTTAAAAGCGTTAACAATTGATTGCAAGGAGTCAACATGAAATTTTGAGGTTTTTCAGTAAACCAATCTAAGCCGTCACCCTCCAAAAGTTAGAACAAAAACGGGTCATTTTAAACATCTTCATGATTAAAAGATCAGTAGAACTTGCATATTTCCCAACCATGAACTAAAAGGCTTTCAGTGCGAATTGGCACTGAATTGCGTGTCTCCCTGAAAGAATAGGCAATTTTAGAATCATTCCATGTTTTGGAGTCATTGGGATAACTGACATTAGCATAAGTTACATGGGGAGAAGATGTCTCATGATGTCGGCTGACGGACGAGTAAAAAGTAGACGCATATCAAAAGGGCTTCTTGTCCGAGAATTAACAAAAGTGTACGAGAAGAGAGTTTGTGTATCGTATTCGAAGGGCCTTTCAGATCAGGAGCAGGATTAATCACAGACTACTTGGATGTCTTCTAGTATACACTCTCGAAGATAATATATGATGTGGAGTCGCCACCCGAACAGGAAGTGAAACACGGTAAAGCTAGGAAGGGAAGGACCAAGGACAGAAAAACTCTATCCCCGACAACGGCGCCAAAAAATGTTGTCGCACAGATTGTCGCGACAACGCTAAGACCGGCGGCTGTCACCTTGATCCCCGATCTCTCTGTTTAAGCCTGTCTCCCACGGCTAAGGGGGGTAGACTCTGAAAGGAAAGGATCACCAACTGTGAACCAGTTGGTTTGGGAGACACAAAAGAGGAAAGCACTAAGTAATTTTGTTTAATTTAATGGACCAGTGCCTTATGGGTTTGGTGTCAAAATGATCACTTAACAGATGTTGCAGGAATGTAGAGTGTGCACAGCAATCATTTAACATCAAATTACTTTCGAAAATGCGAGATACCAGTAAATTCACAACACTTTTAACAATGATTTGGCAACTTAAAAGGAAATAAACTCTGAAAGATATGACCATGTAATTTAGCGCATCAACCAGATATTATGTTTAAGCATGCCAAATCTCATAAAGATGAACGTTAATCTCATATCAACATTATAGCCTCAGCAAAAATATAAACCATGATAAATTTTCCAGGCTTAAGAGAACAAAAGTATTTCCGCAATGCTTTTTATGCTTTTCCGACAAAGTAAAATTCTAAAACTAAAACAAAAATTAAAATTTAAACTAAAGTCTAAAATCCTAAAAGAAAATTTTTTATGATTTTTTATTTTATATTTTTTATGATTTTTTATTACTTTTTATTTTTTTTAAACAAAATTAAACTGACAAAAATCTATTTTAACTCTGCTTAAAACCTAACAAAATTAAAATCTAAATTTAAACCTAAGCTAAAACCCTAACCCTAAAATCTAAAACATGACCTTTTTTATGAATTTTATTTAATATAAAACTAAAACAAATAAGATATATGACTTCACCAAACAAAAACAAAAAAAAAAATTGAAATGAAATATACTCAAGCCCAAACCTATGCTATATCATACTAAACGCATGCCTATAGTAAGACTTACATTAACCAAAAAAAATCAAAGTGAAAGAAAACGATTGTAATTTTAATCTACGGCAACCTGAGACTATCCACGCAAAGGAAATGGCCACGCTCTCTTCACGCTTATAACTCTAAACTGTCAACGTACATACCTGGCTTGCCCGAATCAACACAGAGTTCGCTTGTATCAAAGGAAACCGATTTCGCTCGCAGGTTTATACCCACGCAAGTCTGAATGCTGGACGGCGGCAATGGTACAGCACGCGGGAGTTCAAATTTTGCGTTTCAACGAGGTGCAATCCTTTTATTTTAATACTTGCAGGCTTGCGTGTGGACCTGGAGAGCTGCAGATGAGTGGAGATAAAACTGTGCAGCATGAAAAGAAAAACCAATGCAAACCAAAGGCGGCCTGTGCTTAAAGGCCAAAATCTCGAAAAAAAATTAAAATCGAAATTTTCCTTTTGTTGCTGGAAGTCTGATACCAAAGTGCTGAGGATACACGCTGGCTCCTGCAAAATGGAAAAAACTGGCAAGAACATGCAAGGAAAACCCTACAAACCGAAGGAAAAATTCAAAATTTCAGCTCTACAAAGCCAGATCTGTCAGTTATCATCCAAGTATATTTTCAAAAAAACTTCAGATTTGCTAATAAAATGCTTCAGAAAACTCTCAGATAAATAACACAAATTAAATGATTAACCCAGGGTCAAAACTAGCTAGGGCCTGCAAAAAAATGCTTGTGGGAGTTGGCTGGTTCAGCCTAGAACTTCCCCTAACGCCCACTGATCTTCAAGGGTTTCCTGCACAGCTCACTTCAACCGTCAAATAAGAGAGAAAAAGCAGTACTAGATCTCAAACACAACGGAGATACCTGCCATTACATCAGAAACCCTAATACTACTCAAACCCTAGCATGTGAACAAGATACCTGTGCTCAACAATACTCTTCATTAAGCTGTCATTAACGGCTGAAAATGTAAAATATGCAGAAATAAAATTTGCTCACAGCACATTAAGAGAGTAACACCAGCAAGCTTTTTGACCCCAAAGTCTTGCTTTATTAGCACCAGAAAAGATTACACGAGACTTCTTCAACACAGACTTCAGATCCAATTGATCCTCTCAAATGACCCTAGCACCCTAACTTAAAGGAAAAAAACCCAACGGCTAGTGTTGAGTGATCCATGACAATAACGATCTAGAACCGTCGATGAGATCAAGCCATCTCATTATCTCATCCGTCGAATTAAAATATTATTCATTTATTTTTTTTTTTTTTTAATTATTATTTTTTAATTTTTTTTTTTTAATTTTTTTTTTTTGTAGTTTTTAATTTTTATTTTATTTTTTATTTTTTATATTTTAAATTTTTATTTTTTATATTTTATATTTTTTATTGTTTTTTATCATGGATCATCAAACATAGCCTTTGGAAAAAATTTCCCCTAAGACCTAGGACCTAGGATGCATGAGGGGATTAACATTTTCAACCCTCAAGACTCTTTACATCATGACTTTAACAAATTTTACATCTTCAAGGGGAAAAAGCCCTTTGACAGACCCTCATAGACCACCCAGTTCTGCGACCAAACATAATCTAGCAGATTAACACACTAGGATTCTCCTAAGGCTCTAATGATAAAATTCATTCCGGCTTTGGGGTCAGGTTGAAGGAAAACTCTGCCGATCATGGATCGGTGAGACGAAAAACCTTCCGGAATGAAGATTATCACTAGACAATTAGGTCCACCTAGGCAATTCACATACATGACACAGCTTTGCTAAGATTATTTACATCAAAATGCAGACTGGGTTTACAACTTTAATAAGATCAGGAGAATGACGATGACTACTGAATGGCACGAACATCTCGATCAAGCGTTGCCCCTTTTTTGCGAAAAAAGGGGGTGTACTGCTATGGGTAGTTGACATGCAGCGGTCAACACTCCGCATCCCAGATAATTTCGGAGAGATGCTCCAAAGGAGAAATAAGCGGGAATTGTTTGCAGGAGGATCTGCATGGTCAAATTAGGGTGAAGCGGTGGAATCCGGGTTTTATTGGCGGGCGGAATAACTCGGGTTCTCTTTCAAGGGATAACATACTGCCCTTGAAGCGGTTTACGGTATATCGCAAGAGTTATGGGTGGGAAGTGGTTTTAGAGTTTTGGGAGCGATTCCATACATATATTGACACGTGGTCAAGGAGAGTGACCGAATATTGCCCTCATCGCGCACTATTGTTCAGCCACTTGACCCACGCGATATGATTCTTAACCGTTGGATTTTTCAGGGTGGATCGACGGTCAGGAATGAGCGTGCTTGTCGGTGGGTCCGTGGGTTAAGCGCCAGGCTGCTTGGTTCCGCGAAATGTTGGTGGGAGGATCGGCATGGTTAGTTTAGGGCGAAGCGGCGGAATCTGGGTTTTATCGAAGGGCGAAATAACTCAGGTTCTCCATCAATGGATATTATACCACCCTTGAAGCGGTTTACGATGTATAGCAAGCGTTTTGGGTGGGAAGCGGTTTTAGAGTTTTGGGAGCAATCCCATACTTATATTGACACGTGGCCAAGGAGAGGAACCAAATACTACCCTCTTCGCGCACTATTGTTCGGTCCACTTGACCTGTGCAATATGATTCTTAACCGTTGTATTTTTCATGGTGGATCGACGGTCAAGAATGAGCGTGTATGTCGGTGGGTTCGTGGGTTAAGCGCCAGGCTGCTTGGTTCAGCGATTTCCTCCGTGGCCGTCGGATCTGGTGAGAGGATTGAACAATTGAGATTAAAGAGGAAAGTCGGGATGAGTAATAGTCCCCCGACGGGAATCATTGTCTTGAGTACGGCTAATAGATGAACCCGATATCCTTTCGGAATCTGTTTCCTTTGCGATTAGGACCCGTTTGTAAAAGGTTAGGTGGGTGCTTGGAGCCTGCTCATTTTGATTGGCTTCCATTGATCTTTGATGGTAGGCTTGTAATGTCTTAATTTTTCAGTCTTTTGATTGATCTGAGGCTTTGTTGTTAGGGTTTGAATTTTCGGCGTACAGGGTGCTGACCGTGGCCCACAGGCCCTCGTGGGCTTTGTACTTTTTTCCCTTTTAATGATATAGAAGGCTCGACTCTTGCTTCAGCAAAAAAAAGAAGCAAGGTGCAATCCTTCAGTGACTTTGACAGCATAGATATGCCTCTCTTAGCATGACAGCTTAGCCAAAAAGCCTCTATAAGACATATTTCTGAAAAGAGAAGCTAACATGGAAGGTAAAATTAATAAACTTTTTCTTCTGCATAAAATCTGACATCAGATATAAATAAGGCCCGTTCTCATCTCATCTCCTTTAATATCATCTACTGTATCCAAAACCTCAGAAATGTCACCCAATGATAAGCTTCTGAAACTTATTGAACTGTGAAATGGGACACACCGTTCCCTGTCTATCACATGTCCAGCATGTCAACACTTGGACACTTTCTATCCAAATGTCAAACAGTGTGTGTCCTGACATGTCCTGACACCAAAAAATTTCAAAAAAATCATAATCAGCTTTTACCAAAGCTAGGGACAATATAAATATAGGTCTTGGAGGTTCACCAGTTTAGGTATTCAAAAGAGTTAAAATGAGCCACAGAAAGAAGGGTTGATCCATCTAAATTCATGTACAGATAATAAAAACAAATTGGGACACAATGGTGAGGCAAAGAATTATGTGAAAGATCCACATGACTGGAAACTCCTGCCAAATCAAGAAAAATTAAGCAAAGAGAGTGACACTGAGTTTTATCAGTGTTAATAATAAAGTTATCATCAAAGCGTGAAACATCACAAGTTGCAGCTGTTATCACTGACGTAAACTATATTTCTCTGTTTTTGGCAAAAATCTTCAGAGTTATTAACTGTTTGTTTTGTGGCTTGCTCTAGGGCTGCTTTAATGTTTTGAACTCTTCATTTTTAGATCTTTTGACTAAAAGAATTCCTGGTAGATGTTTGATTTCCATGAGAAATAAAATTCTTCTTATATAGGGTTATGTAGAGCATGATATGAATTAGTTTCACATAAGGAAATTCAAAAATTTAATTAATGCATAATTTAAAGTGTAGACTGCAAGCACCATACGCAAGTGCACCGAACGTGCCAAGAAAAACAGCAGCACTGGATTTCCGCGATGCCAAAAGAGCCTGTTTCAAACACAAGATGCACTGAACTTAGTGCCCTTGCATGGAAATACATGGAATTTACTAAATGGTTCTACTAGTATCAACCACAAAAACGACAGTTCATGATATATTATCATCTAATTCAAATATTTGAATTCATGTGTTCATTGACCAACGGCAAAAAATTAAATTACATTATAAATAAAAAGAATAAACTTTAAAGAGTTTTGAAAACCGTATTTATTTTGGTAATGCTGCAAATGAGATCATATTTCCCGATGTTTCAACTGAACATTTCACCCATTACTTCTTTTCCTTTTGAAAATGCCTTTTGGGGAGAGAACAAAAGAAAGATAAAGAACGTTGATGTAAATGCAGAATCTAGTGCTGAATATAAGGGGCCAAGAGAGAGCGTGTGTTATCCCTCATATTGTATGAGAAGTAAACCCGGTTTTATGCATGTTGGTGTGATCATTCTAGCCTTCCAAAGGTTGGGATATTGGTGAAGGTTGCTTCAGTGGTGCATCTTTTTCTTCATCATGGTGATCACATCCTCACATTCTAGTCACTTTCATTTTGTGTTTTATGTTGCACATTTAAATCATGAGTGTCCTCTAACATGGTGTTGCACTTACCTACTTTCATTCATGTCCCATTTCATTTCCATGAATCCCCTAGGCAAATTGTTGCAAGCATATTATCTCTTTTTCCTAGTCAAAATTCACTTCACACAAATTTTCATCATACTTCGTCATTTTGCCTGTGATTTGTGTATCATATCACATCTTAACCTTTCACCTAAGTGAAATTCCCTTTCCAACATACATTTCAGTTCACTCCATGTACTAGAAGGTGTGTGGTACATTTTTCTTATAATTCCCTAAGTTTTATACCTCACTGACCCCTCAATTCTCATATTTTCACATTTTCTAAAGTCGGTACACCCAATCAGTTCAGGATATTTTAATTAAGTCCTAAACCTTATGTTCAGTGCCTAAGTTCAGAGCATCTGGTTATGGATTAATGATGATATATAATATTTATATAATATTATATATATATACAAATTAAATAACATATTTTATAAGTTAATTATAGGTCGAACAGAAATTACGCAAGTATTAAGAACATAAATGAAGGTCGGCTCAATCAAATAATTAAGAGCTTCCTCATATCAATATGATACTAATGTCCAGGACTTTAACCATTACTATTATGTGATGGAGGTGCATCTAACCTAGAGTTAAATGTTTACTAAGGTAGTTAGTTTCTTAAGTTAGGATTTAATTATTTAATGTATTTTTCCTATAGTTTTAGGAGAGAATGAGAATATTTGTAAATAGGAGAAGCTTTTAGAGTATTTTGGAAAAATTGAGAGAATTGTCGGTTAGATCTTATCTAGGGATAAGGGATTAGGTGACAGATTTTATGGATCAAGA
>APFE030468958.1:8362-29884 GCA_000404065.3 Pinus taeda
TTGTGTATATGGTTATCTTTGTATTTTATTGCGTTCCCATTTAAATCTGGATCAGTGGTATCAAAGCGGTCTGCTTTTTCTCTGTTGTTCTTTGCATATCCATAATGAGTTCGGGATATAAGGAGTCAAGGCTTGAACTGGTCGAACCTTTGCAAGACCAACCTTGAAAATCCCGACGACCTCCCATGGCGAATGAGAAGAAAGATGAGGGGGTAGGAGATCCTATCAAAATCTTGCTCGAAGAAGCCCTCGAGCAGCAAAGGAACGTGATGATGGATAGCTTTGCGCAGATCCTTCAGCGGCTTCCCAGAGGTGACGCATCGGCTTCCAACAGCTACTCTGGAAATGCCACGCCCTTTAAGGTACAAGTTAATTTTGAAATCCCCATCTTCGAGGGTAAAATAGATGCAGATGTCGTGGATAAATGCTTAAATCTACTAGAAGGATATTTTTCTGTTCATGAATTTTCAAGTCGGGAAAAGATTATTTTTGCTCTTATCAAAGAAGCCCCCCACGTAAAGGACTAGTGGGAAACCTACTGCGAGCAGAAGGATGAAAGCACAGGCTCACTATTTTCAGCCACACCCACTTGGGATTCATTCCGAGATGCCATCAAGGAGTAGTACTACCCTTTCAAAAGCTATGAGGAGAAATACATCAAATGGACCACGCTACGGCAGGGACGAGACCAAGATGTGCCTGAGTTCACAAACATTTTTCACACCCTTCGCACACAGTTGGGTATCAAAGATTCTGAGCTGCATCTGGTACTCAAATACAGTGACTACCTACACAGATACATCTAGGAAGAGATGGAGTTCTTGAACATCTCCTCACTCAGCACAGCATACCGATACACTTTCAAAATTGAGCAAAAGATCAAACAGAAGAAACGAGACTTTGGATCTGCAAATCCGAAGCCCAAATGACAAAGCCAAGGCGGGGTGATCCAAGACAACCCGTCGAAGCCGCAAGAAAAGAACAACATCATGAAGCCGAAGAAGGACACAGGAAACTAGTGTGAGTTCCATAAGGGTCCCACTCATAACACAAGTGAGTGTCGGACTAAGTAGTCGCTAGTGGCCGAGTTGAAGGCTTCTGCATCATATGCATGTTCCGACCCTGAGCCAGAACCCGACAAGGGGAATGGCAAAGGGAAGCAGATCGTTGATGTGGATCCCAGTGCCACTGTTGCCACTGCCAAAATCCAGAAAAATGAGCCCGAAGATCCAGAGGAGGGGGAACGTCTTATCCACTCACAGATGTGGGCGAAGGGTTCGCCGCTGTAATTCATTCTCGACATTGGCAGCCAAAAGAATCTCGTTTTAGCAGAGGTCGTGAAGCGGTTGGGCCTACCAGCTACACCACACCCGCAACCATACAATATTAGGTGGCTTCATGAAAGACGAGATCTAAAAGTTCACCACTAGTGTTGCCTTCCCTACAGCATCAAGCCTTTCGTAGAGGAGGTATTGTGTGATGTTACACCTCTGGATGTTTGTGATGTACTACCATACTTGTGGAGGTGACATGCTGTGTACGAACCAAGGCCTCGCGCTGTCATTATTTCTTTGGGTGATTCTTATACAGGATACCAGAGGTAGCCCCACCTACCACCACCTCTTTGATCCCTGCTAAGAAAGGTAGAAAGCTCATCTCCCAGACCTGGAAATTCATCTGTATGGTTCACTCCCAAAGTAAGGGGAACATCATTGCTACATCCATGATGCCCACAAAGGGTTCCTCCACACAGCAGCAACAACGGCAGCAGAGGAATACGGTCAGGATAGAACACAGGAACAACTTCTCCTCACCCACAGGGGTACCACATAAGTTTCAGTTGGGCGACAAAGTTTGGTTACATCTATAGAAAGAATGCCTTACAAGAGCCCATCAGAAGCTCCGACCACTCCGACATGGTCCTTACACTAGAACCAAGGCTATGGGCAGCAATGATTTGAAGCACAACATTCCTCCATTCCTTCGTTTCCACCGAGTGTTCAATGTGGACCGTCGTCGACCAGGCTTCCCACCATTTCTGGACACATCAGAGATTGCAGAACAGCTCACCAGCGACCCAGCTTAGCAGAAGCTTCCTCATCTCAGGGAGGAACTCAATGCAATGGGGACCATTACTTCCTAAGGGACGAGGAATGATCCAGGTGGATGTTGGTGGCCACCCACCTATCCCATTTGGATACCCACGATTGTCTCTTTCAGCTTTTTCAGTTTCCTAAATTGTAGCACAATTTACTATTTTTAGCAGTTTTTCGGGTGCTGAACTTCCGGAGCCGTTTTGAGGCCCTAAACGACGTTTTTTGAGAAATCTGGGGGCAACATGGGTCCATGGACCGATGTTTCCCTTCCCATAGCAGTAGTTCTCGAATAGATCTTTCTAACGAGCTATCATACGCGTCAAACGGAGATCGTATGCCAAAGTTACGACCCCAGGAAATTGATGTGGCAATTTACCCAAAACAGGGCCCACAATTTGGTTTTTCATCTTCTAGGATTAGGTTTTGGAATGTGAAGGGTTTTCCATTGTTTCTCAACAATAATTAGGCCTTCGAGCCTCATTATAACACGGTTCAGAATAGTTCAGAGGCATGCAGCCACCACATCCCTTCTCAGAGATAAGCTACCATCGCCCTAGCTGGTTTATTTCTATTTCTGGTTGTAAGCATATTTCAGTATTTTCCATTAATGAAATGAAGTATTATTTCCACTGCATCTTTTTGTATATGGTTATCTCTGTATTTTATTGCGTTCCTGTTTAAATCCAGATCAATGGACCCTAGAAAAATTAGAAAGCACAAGCTCCACTCTTTTGCAGTACAACAATATATGGAAATTTTTCTACGAATGGTCCTGAGAGATAAGCAAGTAGAGAACTATAAATTTTTGTTGAAATATCTACTATAGCTTGCATGATATTGTATCCTGCCTTATAAGGATTGAGAAATATGCGCTTTTGACTTTGATATTGACTTAGAGGAGCTCAATGAAAATCTTGTTGTCATCAATTCTCCCTTACTTGTTGCTTCTTCTCCTTACTTGAATTGCTCACCCTATCTCTTATCATATTCTCGGGTTGAAGCGACAATGACCTTTTTACCACTCTCTATTTTTAGGTGGAAGTTGATGTGAACTTGTGCTGACGATTGTTGTTCCATTAGGCAGCTAAATGGTCAACACTTATAATTTTGGTTCCATGTTGAACGAATCTTGTTTTTTTTTTTCACTATGGCTCAACTTATGCTATATTTCCTAGTAATTTGACAAATGTGTTGGTGATAAGCATGATTTAATTGGGCTCATATAGTTTGGCTTTTGTTTGTTTCATGTCTGAGTGGTGTCTGTATCGAAATTAAACTAGTTGTATTGATGGGTTTTTTGGTACACCTAGATGAAGCTCTTGTCTCCCAATGTTGTCTTTTGTGATATCAAAAACTCTTTGTGCTCAATATAATACGTTTTTATACAAATAGAAACCATTCAAAGAAGCTTATATATATAAGGGGAAATGAAATGTCTTATCTTATCTTCTTAGGTAAACATTTTGAATTGGCCAAATTATTAAAAAAGAAAATAAAATTGAATTAAAATAGTCAGTTTATTATTGCGAACTTTTAGGCTTTAGGTTTTGGCAACTTATAGTTTTTCCAATAGTATTCTTATATATACTAGCTCAAATCTATTTTAAGCATCTACCAAACAATGAAAGACAAAATACTTTAATCCCTCTAAAAATATAGTAAATTTAGAATTAAGATAAATCTAAACTATTCTAAACTAGTAAATTTAGAATTAAGATAAATCTAAACTATTTTGAACTAATAAATTTAGAATTAAGATAAATCTAAACTATTCTGAACTACTTCGTGAACTAATTAATATGATAAACATTTTTTATATAAAACTGAAATGGAACTAAACCATTATCATCAACATATTATTTTTCAAAATCATTACGACTATGGTTATGGAATTGTTACTCACCGCAGAACTCTTCATCAAGCTTTTTATGGCCTTGCAAATGAAGGCAAACATCAGAAAGCGATGAGAAATCATGGAAACAATTTTCTTTAATACCCTTTTTTTTATTGAGTCGAAAAATAATGCAAACATCGGAAAACACGATGTGAAACCATGGAGACAATTTTCTTTAATAGGCACGTTATATGATGTTCAAAATCAGCCCACTTAAATTCGATTACCCCATCACCCAAGATCATACAACTAAACAATCCCAACAAACAAAACAAAAAGAAAAAACACGTGTGAAACATCACAAAATAATTCTCGTAAACACACTCCTGTCCATCGTGGGCCACAAATATTGTCGGCTTGAAAGTTTCCACTAAAATTGTGTTTAATTATGTTTCGTCTTTGTTTGTATTTATAATTTTCCCTTATTCCACACTTATGCACTTAAAGATTATTCTAGCATTTTTTTATTTTACCAATCTCTGACGGGCAAGTCTGGCGCGAAATATAGCCGCACGTTCATCATCTTATTCGGACGACTCTAAATATATCGATCATGGAGTTACGAGCTCAGATTAACTTCCAAACTGACAAGGGCAAGGCGATATTCAACGAAACAGGTGGCTTCGATAAAATAAATGGTGAAAGAGCTGCAATTGTGGAGAGTTTAAAATCAGAAAATTCGCATATTGCACAAAGTAGCAATTTTCAAATTAAGAGCCTTAGAGAGATACAAGTAATTGAAGTAGATGAAGATATCGAATGTGAATGTTGCTTTTGGGAATATCAAATTGAAAATATTGTACAGTGTCAAAATGGGCATCAGTTCTGTTTTAAATGTATAGGGAAGCGACTTGACCAAATCATTTACGGAGGTCTCAAAGCGGGTGATCATCTATCTTGCATGACTATCGATCCATGCAACGCGTCAATTCGTTTATCAGAGATTAAGAGAGTTCTTCCAAATGATGTTATTGAAAGATATGAATATCGGCAGGCCCAACAAGCAATAGTTGAAGCCAAAATTGAAGACTTGGTTTATTGCCCATTCTGTAACATTCCATATGAAATAGACAAGTGTGCACAAGTTTTGGATTGTCCAAACCCTAAATGTTTAGTTGCTTCATGCCTCCAGTGCAACAAGTTGAGTCACTTACCATTAAGCTGTGGAGAGGTTGAGCAAAAATCTGAGACATCTCTTCGTACGAAAGTTGAAGAGATGATGGCAAAAGCTGTGATAAGAGAATGTAATATTTGCAAAGCGGAGTTAATCAAGACGTTTGGATGCAATAAAGTTAACTGTAGGTGTGGAAATACAATGTGCTACGTTTGCAGACAGGGAATTTCGTGCGTAGGCTTTGATCATTTTTGTCGCTGTGTTGAATATAAAGGAGAACCAGGGAAACCATGTAAAATGTGCAACAAGTGTAGTTTGATAGAGATTGAGATAGAAGATAATGAGGCTCTGGCTGCTAGGGATGAAGGATTGAAAGAATTGGTATACAATAAACCTGAGCTGCTTGAAGTGCAAATTGGACCTCCCCTCAAAAGACGAAGACTACTGCCACCCTCAGAGGACCAGGGGCACCATATGCAACGTTTTCCTCCATACGGAAACCTGGCGTTACCACCACCGGTACCTCTGCAGCAATCCTTCCTACTTGGTGATCACCTTGGAAGCATGGCCGTAGCACCACAGGTACCTCCGCCGCAATCCTTCGGCCTTGTTGATCAGTTTGGAAATATGGCCGTACCTCCACCGCTAGCTCTTCCGTATTTCAGATTTGGTAATGGTGATGAGCCTGTAAACATGGCTGCACCTCCGTCACCTCAACCATATTTCTTCATTTTTGGTGATGGTCATCAGCCTGCAAACATGGATTTCCAAACTCAGCAAGATGATGGTCGTGTAGAAGGTGACAATGGTGATGAGCCTGTAAACATGGCCGCACCTCCGTCACCTCAACCATATTTCTCCTTTTTTGGTGATAGTGATCAGCCTGCAAACATGGATTTCCAACATCAGCAAGATGATGGCCGTCTAGAAGGTGACAACAGTGAAGAACTAGAAGAAGATGAATTAAGTCTACAGTATATTTAGAAGGAATATTATTAAGTGGGAATGTTATTTCTATGTGATGTAATTTTGAAAACAACGCACATGTTCGTTTGGCGCCATGTTAAAGCGTATCATGTCTTCTGATAGTACACGCGTTTAATGTATCTGTTGATTACTAGTAGTCACACGGTATATGTTTAACTCATTAATTGTTTACCATTTGATATACATGGTTCGACCACTAACTATATGAAATTTGTACCAATATATTAATATTGGTGGAACATATTTCTAATTCAAAATTTATGTTTATAGATCCCATAAACCTTTGATCATTTTGAAGCAATTCTCACTTTCACTCTGCCGTGCAAATTTAGAATGAATGTAGCTCAATGGCAATTTATTTAGAAACCTCGTCCAAACTAAATTTGGTTGGAAAATTATGCTCGGGAGTCTCGATATAGAGTCTTGTCCAAATCTCGATATACAGTGTTGTCCAAAGTTGCTAGAAACGTGATGTTATTGAAATACAAAATAGGCACTGTCATCCATGAAAATCAAAATCAGTTAAATAAACTACATATAAAACAAGGAAACAATTAACTCTAAACGTGCTATGGCAGCTTACTGTGAGATAATTCTGTCAACAGTTTCTCAACTACCAGTGAATCCTCGGCTGACAGTTTTCTTGAGATCAGCTGTGCTAAAGTGAGAAATTCAATTGTTGATGGCATTGAATTACCATAAATAATTCAGTGCCATCAACATCAAGCCATTTTGCTGTGGAGTGTAAATGCCATTTTCACTGCAATAGGTTTTGAATTCATTTGAAGTGAATTCTCCCCATTATCTGTCCTGAGAGTACCTATCTTTTCTTTTACTTCATTTTCAACAAGTTGGCGAAAAATTTTAAACTTATCAAATGCTTCTGACTTGTTCTTCAAAAACTAAACCCAAGTCATTCTGCTGAAATCATCAATGAATAGTAAGAAATATTGCAACCACCAAATGAAGTTTGTAGTGGACCACAAACATCACTGTGAACTAGTTGTAGCCACCTCTTTGCACGCCATGAACTTGTTGGAAAACTTTCTCGATTTTGTTTGCCATAAATGCAAGCTTGACATTTTGCATTTTCCCTTTTGAATGTGGGAAGTCCTTTAACCATTCCTTGTTTCTGCAATTGAGAAAGACTCTCAAAATTCAAATGTCCATATCTTACATGCCATAGTCTCATAGGTGAAATACTTGTAGTCATTGCCCCTGCAAAATCATAATGCCTTGGAATAACTGTCCCTTTCATCCGTAACAGTTTTCCATCCTCGTAACCTGTCATGACTGTTTTCAAGTTTTGTTTCACTGAATTAATCTTCACTAAACCATCTTCCATAATCACTTGATGTCCTGCGTGTCGAATCGTGACTAAATAGAGCAAATTTTTCTTGAAACTGGGTACATACCATACATTGGAAATCATTTTTTCTCCAATGTCAAGGAGAAAAACTTTTACTACTCCTTTTCCATAAGGAGTATGTTTTGTATCATCAGCAAGAAAAATTGAATTAAGTTGGCATTCTTGAAAATTCCAGAAAAAATCACGTCGACAAGTCATGTGTTGAGTTGCCCCAGAATCCAAGATCCAGGCATCTTCGTAGTCACCTCTAAGACGGGATGAAATTTGGGATGTTGGTGAGGAAGTAAAAACATATTCTGAGTTATCTTCATCTTGATCATTTGCAAATTGTGTTGAATGCTATTGAAACTTAGGAATTTTATTAAGTGATGTTCGACAATCTTCAGCATAATTGCCAACTTTGTTACATCTTCGACACACAATTTGACTTAAGTCTCTTTCTCTTCCTGAAGATTGTCCTCTGCCGCTACTTTGACCTCTATTTTGAGATTGTCCTCTACCTTGATTATTATATCCTTGTCCTTGAAAACTGCCTCTTCCTTGGTTGTTTCCTCTACCTTGAAAATTATTTCTTCCTCCTCTGTTAAAATTGTTGCCTCTGCTTTGGCTTCGACCTCGATTATGTGCTGCTTGATTCTGATCCCCTCTGCCTCTTCCTCGAGAACTATCTGTTGATGACTTACTAGTGCTGGCCTCTGTGAGAAAAACATCTTCACCAACTTTCTTCTTCTTCCCAAAAGTTTTATCATGTTGACTCAACATTTCACAAAGCTCATCAAACTTTAGTTTCTCTAATTTCTCGGTTACTTGTAGAGTCTCTAAAAAATATGTATAGGAAGAAGAAAGCCCAGCAATTACAGTTGTGACCATAAAGCTATCATCAACTGCGGGAAAACCAGCATTAATAATTTCTTGCTTGATATTCTTAAGTATTGAGAGATATTCAAGAACATCACCGCCTTCAGTTAATTTTTGTTGCAACAATTTTAATTGTAGATCGACTTTTTTGATTCAGGCTGAGTATCAAAGAGGTCTTTAAAAATTTTCAAGGTAGACCATGCATCTGTAGCATTTTCTATATGGACATACATTTCATCATTCACAGACGATTTAATAAGAGCTAAGGCTTTAGCATTCTTGATTTCCCATTTTGTGAGTGCATCTGCATTTGTGGGTTTATTCGGCTTAACATCTCCATCACATATTCCCTACCATAATTCATTATAAATGAGTGTGCTTTCGATGAGACGATGCTATGTCTTATAAGATTTGGTGCCTTCTAGTTTGTCGAAATCACAAAACAAATTAATCAACTTAGACATTTTTAGCGTTTAAGAGACGCACCAAGAAGCAGAACAGAAAGTACAAGATAGTCAGCACAACACACCAGGCAAAAAACACGAACTATCGAGGCTTGGCCTTGACCCTCGAATAGTCGTCAAAACAGGAGAATATTGACTGAGCTTTGCACTTGGCTCTAGTCAATTTCTCAAATTTTTACAAGGCAACTTTCAAAATTTGACCTTTTACAATGGTAAAAAAGAAATTACCCCCCTTCAAAGTAAAATTACTTTGAGTTACAATGTGATCATACAAAAAAAAACTTCTTAAAAACAAATTACCCAACACACCTTATCTCTCCAATTTACAAATAAAACTCCTTATTACTCCAAAACAAAAGAAAATTTCAAAACATCACCCTTATTACTCCATTACAAGGCTTTTTTTAAAAAAATACTCTTAAAACCTCACTCATCACTCTATTACAAAACTTTTAAAGCTCACCTTATTTCTCCCAAAGAAAAATCACTTATTACGCAAGTAAAATATACCTTCCAAATTACATATAAATTGTCAAAAAGCCAAAGCACTCTCAACAACGTTCGGAGAACTGAAGGCAGGAGTCCAAGACTGCTCAGTTACAAGTTTCTGAACATCTACCAAGCAATCCATCTTTGGTTTGTTGAAGTACCCCGGGAACATGGCAGAGGACCAAAAGCAAGTAAATTTAAGTGAAGTACCAAGACTTTTTGATGAAATGGACTTGTTACTTGTTGAGATTTTGAAGAAAGGAAATGGTGAATCGTCAAAGAAACCAGACTTGAGTCCTAAATTGGATCCCCTTCTTATCTAGGCAATTGATGATCTGCAGCAAATTAAAATCGAAGTGATCGGGGAAAAAATGAGGCCACACGCTAGATATCCTGTAAAAGCTCTAAAGCAAACCGGCACAGTGTAAATGTAAAAGCCCCAGTGTTCTGCAATCAGTTGAGACTGTAGCTCAGCCCCGATGTTGTGAAATCAGTTGAGACTGTAGCTCAGGCACTGGGCAGGACGAACAACACTCGAAAATGGCCGCGGTGGGGTGCGTATTTCGCCTCTTCCGTTGCGATTCCTTGTCGTATCCACCTGTCGTTCAGCAGTCCACCTCATCTTCCTGCGCTTCACAGATTTCTCGGTCTCGGTGTTCTTTACACAGCACTAAACAGATAAGTTGGATTTCTCTCCACGCTATCCACGCTGAACCAAACAGTCAACAGAGCAACACGAGTTTGGATTCAAACAATTTGCAGCTCTCCACGTTGTTCAAACTAAATCAATGCTATTTGAAACATAACAATTTTCAATTGAATTCCAACGGAGATTTAAAACATAGTTCTACGCCCTCTTACATTCAACTTACAAATTTGAATTGATTTTCAATAGCCTAAAAGAAAATTGATTTTCAGATTTGAAAAATCTAAAATCAATAAAAATTTTCTCTTTTGAACAAAATTTTGACAAATTTCATACCAATTGCTGAGCAATTCAATGGAGTTTTGCACAAACTTCTAGGGCTGGAATCTCCTCTTCACATCCACTGCAGCATTACTGGAGCTCTGATACCCAATAATGGCAGAAGTGTCCTCAGACACGTAATTTTATTAATCAGAAAAAAACAATTACATAATTGATTTTGCAAGAGTTTACACCCGAACAACCAAACACTCTTGCAATGAGCTATTTATAAGCTCCATGTCCTAGCTACCTCTAATTATGGATCACTTATTAAATAACAAGTGTCCATTTACATAAAATGCTATTCAAACCAACTAGCTAACTAATCTCCTAAAATAGAGCCTAAGATACGACACATTTGGAGAGCCATATCTTGTTACAACAATACACTAATTTCTAATTGTCTCCATTAATTAATCATTCTAGAATTAATAATTATTTTATTTCAATTTTATAACCTATGATAATAAATTATTTTTGGATCATCTAACAATAAAAGCGATGCCCAAAAGAAAAATCAGAAAACCATATCAACAAAATTTTCAAACTTTAAGCTATGGAGCGATGTCGAACATGACGCTAGCTTATGTTTTATGCAAATGTAATGTCCCAAAAACAACTTTTGCATTATGCCGTTAATGTTTCCGTTAATTTTTCCTAAAAATATCATGATAATACACCAAGTTATACAAGAGAGAGAAATTACTAGTATTGTTGGTTTCCAGTTAATGGCAGTGTGGAAGGTCAATGCTCCCTGTGTGTTTCTTGGCATGTGCTTAATTCTAGCATGTGTCCTTTTACTAACACCTACTGGTGTTGGTGTAATGGCCATGGTGTCTCCAACAAGTATAAAACCTTGAAGTTAATCTCTATTGCTACTCTCCAATTACTGCTCAATTGCTGCGAGTTGGATCTGGCTTCTCAAATTGGAACCGTACTGATGCCCAAATTGAGAATCTGCATGATCTTCACTCCAATCTTCGGATCTGTTGTACATTTGATCTCCAATAACATTGTTGAAGTTTCATGAAATTTTTGGGTGAAATATCCTGGATGGTGGGTTCGGTTTTTGTCCTTTTCGTCCAATTCACAAGAAATTGTTTTACCGCGGGCATTCAATTATGCCATCTGACACCACTTGCATCTCTCCCTTGGATCATGGATCTGTTTATTCATAGTTTAGGCCACCAGTATATAAGTATGTTATAATAAAATTCATCATTTATTGTTATAAAATTTGGATCTAGTACAATGGCCGTTACAAAGTCCAACCAATAAAATAACACTCCGTGGAGTATTTTTAGCTAGAAAGCAAAGAATAAAAACGAGTCTTATACAAAAACTCTTGAAATCAGATTAAAGTGCAAAGAACCAATTCTCTACCTCCCTCTCCTTGTGCAAATCCTTTATCTGCTCCAATTATATGATAGCATTCACCTCCTTTGGAAAGGCCCTTTGATCCAAGGAAGCATTATAGCCCCAAACACCAATTATAAGTGATTTCACGAATTGTTATTGGTACTCACTTATTTCGAAGTCATTAAAGGTTTTTTATAAAATTTTTAGAAATCTCATCAAACCCCTTCATTTTGTAGCAAGAGTGACAATGTTGTACATAATCTCAATCATCCTCTACTCAACATTGCATGACATCAATAATCAACATACTTGGACTATAACTATATAATGCACATAGCAGTGCTACAACATACCAATATATCCATTCAACCAACAGATGCAACCTCACATTGCTCACAATAATACTCTACCCTAATAGATAAATCTGGTTATAGAAAATAATTTGGGCTCCATTAAATAAATTAAGCTCCAGAAAATAAAATAGGCTCTAAAAATAATTTATGTTTTGCAAGAGAAATTTGGCACAAGAAGTTAAATTTGGCCCACAAAAAAATTTCGGCCTAGAAAAATAGCCTAAATAATTAGTTCACACTACCCATATATTATGATGTTTTCGTTAAATATGAAATGGTGTTTCTACCCTCAATACTACCCCAAAAATTCTGAGAATTTAATTTGAGGCTTCTCAAACCAAACCCATAAAACTTATAAATGGTTCGGCTTGTCTCCAAGCTAATATCAAGCCCACTATGTGGTTTGAATTACCCAGTTTTCTCATAAAATCACTATTGAAGAATTTTGTTTTTCATCTCTAATAATGTCCAAAAAATTCAAAAATCTTAACCACGAACTCTGATCATAAAACCGAGAAAAATCATGGGAAGATTCTCGCAACTCCAGAAAGCCCCCATTTAGTGCGAGTTTCCTAGTGCTAATTTAAAATTTTCTTTGATGGATTTTTTCAAGTAATTTATGAGGAAACATATATTCGAACACTTTGAGAGCAATATTATAAAATTCGAGGGAAATATTAGTGTGATAAAAAAAATACAACAAATATATCAATTCAAGAACCCTGGTATTATCCTAAAGATTACCTAGCAACTAATGGCTCAACAACACATAAAATTATAACCCCAATAATGAATAAATCATCTCTAATTTAGTGTTTGAGATGATAATCCGTGCCTCCTTTTGGGAATGATTAATTTGGCCTTCAAATATTGATGATTAAACTTGACCCCAATAGATAATCTCAACACAATAGATAAATTCACGTTTTGGCCTTGTAAACAAATGAATTTTGGCCCAACAAATAAACCTGTTATTTTTTTCTTAGCTCTCCCAAAGTTCTCTATCTCCAGCGACTGCAATAATTATTCTCTAATAAATATATTGAAAATTTTAATACACAATCTTATTTTCCAAGAACCATATGGAAATATATCAACCTTTATTTTAAACCCCAGTTGGCAAAAATTTAGGCTCCAAATTTATAAGAATATCCTTCTCCAACAAATTATCGTAACAATGGTTAATTCAAAATTAACCTACAGAGTATTAAACTCTAGAAAATAGAATTTGACACTAAAATAAACCCTTGAACAATCTATAATTGAAATTGAAACCCTCTAGGCTATCAAGAATAACCAACTCGGATACCACTATATTGTCCCAAATACAATTTATTGTAGAAATTGTCCTCAAAAAATTATGAGGTTAATTTTTCTCAAAAATATCATGAGAATCCACCAAATTATACAAATTCTACTCCTCAATTGTTGTGATCTAGATCTGGCGTCTCAAATTGGGACTACACTGATGGACAAATTGAGAATTTGCATGCTCCTTAATCCAATCCTCGGATATGCTATAAATCTGATCTCCAATTACATTCTTGAAGCTCTATGAGATTTTTTGATGAAATCCCCTCAATGGTGGGTTGGGTTTCGGTCCAAATCACAATAAATGGAAGTCAAAGGGTTTTTATCCTAAGGCTACTGCTGAAGTTGGGAACTCTCGGTTTTACAAACCTCTTCACAAGGAAATATCACAACTCAAGGATGTCCCAAATGATATCCTCCTCGTCCTTTTAAAGACTCCATAGATAGATCTCCAAGTCTCTAGAAGCATTTTATTTTGATTGTTTTAATATTATTCTAGAAACTCATTTTTGACTCCATCTAAGTGACTTTAATTTTATTTTAATTCATAAGTCACTTTTCACCATATTTCCATCAATTATTTATTTTCCCCTCTTTTAATTTAATTAAGTGTCTAATTAAAGTCACTTTTAATCTGGGAAATTGTCAACCACCCACCATACACTCTTCGGCCACTGAAAGTCACTTGTAAGCATCCCATCCTATAAAAATTCTATTTAAATAAGTATTTTTTTTTAAGTTGTCAAAATGCAATTGAATGAAATGAAAATTGTGCAGATGATGGTGAATGCAATGTGAATTCCATCAGATCCCTTAGAAATCCCTCAAAACTCCTCTTAGAGCCCTAATGACATCATCCTGCCCCTATGGCCTCAACATCACATTCCTTGGAAACCCATCGTGTCTATACTATAGACGAAAATAATAATGGGGACATGATAACAAATCATCCAACGAAACCCTCACTTCCTTCCTACACAAATATTGAAAATTTTGTAGAAGATCCAGTATGAGATACGTCTGCTGGGAGGCCCGATAACTCTCGGTGAAAAATTTGTAATTTGTGTGAAGTTCCTCACATGGCATTTCGTGACTGGGGAAGATATGGGCATAGAGCAACATTGTTCTTCCATTTAGTGTTTGAGGAAAATGAAATAGAGAACTTTTTCGTGGTGCAAAATCAGAAATCCAATGCTCTGCAAGCTTAGGTTGTTCTCACTGTGATGTTGTTATTGTCTCCACTTCTATTACTCTCTCCACTATTGTTACATTGGTGGCTTAAATGTATTCCTACAAATTCTCTTGCTCTTTCAATTCTTATCCATTCTATTTGATATGTACTACATTAACTACATGTTCTTGTGTAGCAATAGTATCACAATAGGTTCTTGTATATCATCAATTTTATTCCCCCTGGGCCACTCTCCTTCAACTACTAGTTCTTGTGTCATAGTAGTATTGTTAGCAATTTCTTGTGGAACAATCAAAACTCCTCAGGCTACTCTAATTAATCTATTGGTTCTTGTGTTTCTATAACATCTTTTGCAAACTTTTGTGGTGCAGCATGAAATTTTACACTCTCCACTTCAACTTCTATTTGTACTCCTACTAACGCATTCATTGGATTATGAATTTATTCCTTTGCATGACTTTTCATAATGGTTTCCAAATTAAACTAGTCTCAGAAAATGTATATAGCATTTCCTCTACCCCAACTAGGTTTTCCAACCCTAATTATTTCTCAAACTGAATTATCTCCTTAAACATATAAAAGTTTATTTCTTAATTTTCATTTTGTTTTCTAAAATAATTAATTCGGTGAGATAGCTGATCAAATTCAAACTTACTAGGTGGGGGGTTGTCCTCTTATTTTTTCCTAAATTCATGCTCTTTCTCCTTGATTTCGTAATCATATGCCATTTTCAATTCTTTTCTAATAGCGAAGATACCAGGTGATGGATCAGATGATGATGTAGCAACAATTTTAACACTTTTCCTTGGGAATTTCCTCCCCACATATTTCTTCATTACCCTTTTCTTCACTTTACTTTGAAGGGGTTGTTATTCCTCTATAGGGTATGCTCCATATTTAGAACCTCCAAACTATCCACTGAAAATATCCACTAGTGTTTCATTATGAATTTCTATTTTAGTTTAGAATTCATAAGTGGGTGCATCAATAAGAGAATTTTTTGCAGTGACATCCTCCCGAGGCCTTCATTTTAGCAAAGGAAAGCATCCCTATACTCCTCTCTAACTTCTCTATTTCATTACCTTCATCTTGATCCTTAAGCTCACACTCTTCTACCTCCTCCAGAGCTAGACTAGTACTCTCAATCCTTTCGACAACCTTGCCCTTGCACTCCCTTGTCATTCTAGTGAATCAACAATAATCAACTTAATCAACACATAATTTGTCACACATATTTTTTTGGATATTTGGCATATTAAAAAATATCAACCATGGATTGGAATGAATTCATAAGGTATTAGGGAATGTTTACTAATTTCCTGTGATGTAGGTGTTCCAACAGCTTGAAGTGATAATTAAAAACAATTCCAAAGCATCCTTCACAAGATAAAAACTTTTAAATAAAGTAAGCTAAATCTTCCTAGGGGTGTGAAAGGGAAGTTCTATCCACTCCTCTCCCTTTTCATTATCTCCTCACCTTTGTGTGAAAATGTACCTTTGGTCACTTGAACTACAATTTTCCTACTAAAACATCACAAACTTGTCTGAGGTACTGTTGTTATTTTGGTAGTAGCATCCTTTGGAGTAGAAATTTGTACTCCCCTTAGCACCAAGCCCTGTGCATTTCAATTTTGTTCAAAATATAAAGCACTTTCCTCATTAAAACCTTGCAACATATTAAAGTATACTAACCATCATTCAACTTAGCATGTCATGTAAGATCTTGGGCAATCCATGAATAAATTAATGCACTTTGTATCATGTTGGACTACTACTTTTCACTTGGATCTGACTATCAAATAAATGGTTACATGTACAAAAAATGTTCATGAAAATTCTTGTTCAAAGGAGAATGTTGAGTTTAGTTCATTGACCTATATACTTTCAACAAAGAGATAGTGTCCTAGTACAATTCCCTTGTTCATCATCATATAAGACTTTTCAATGCTCAAAGAGAGATGTGTTTGTATAGAACACTTAAGTACCTTTTCAAGATTATTTAAATATTCATCAAACTCATCATCATAAGGCACGAAATCATCTATAGATATCTCTACACAATCATTAACCTAATAAAAAAACATTCCTAACACGACACGTTGGAAGATTGTTGGTGCATTATAGAGTTCAGATGGGAGCACTCTATAGGAAAATGTACCCGATGGGCATGTGAAGTTAGTCTTGTCTTGATTTTTAGTAGTTATTTGAATTTTATTATAGCCAAACCTATCAAGAAATAAGATTTTTTTTTTTTTAACAACCCATGCCACCTCTAACTTGATCAATGAAAAGTAATGAGAAATGATCTCTCTGAGTGGATTTATTAAACATGTTTTAGTCAACATATATTTTACATTTTCCATTATTTTTAGGAACTACAACAAGTGGAGATACCCATTGACTATCAAAAATTTGGTAGATGAAATTTTCATTCAATATTTTCTGAGGTTCTTCCTCAACAACATCTTTCAAGGCAGGGTTCATTCTTCGGAAACTTAATTCAAATAAATATGGTGAGTCCATAGAATAGAGGGAATACCCTTTATTTCCTTATAGTCCCATGTAATATATTCTTTATACTTTATCAACAATTGTGATAGATTGGGATTAATATTTAGGGCCTTTCGAGGATTTATTTCTATTGGAATACTATTAAGACAATGAGCAATACGTATTTAATCCATAGTAGGATCATAAATAGTTTCTTACTCACTCGATTTCCCATTATAAAACTCACTAACCGATATAATGGTTCTGTAACAATAGAGGGATCATTAATAAAACCGAGAATGACATCATCACTCTCATTTTTGAAATGTAAGGCTTTTGTAATAGTGAGAAGTGGATATGTATCATCTTCATATAGTTCAAATTCAGACCTTAAAGGATTCTCACATTCAATAATTGGCTTAGCTAGGGGGTATAGAACAGAATTATTGGTAGTCCCATCAAATATCGTCATAAACCAAAATATACAACTAATAAAATCATTTGTAATGGTTATCCAAAGTCTTCCTACGATTAAGGGATGCCCTCCAAGTCATGCCTTAGGTTGCAACTCTACAAATCCACTAGGTACTAGAAGGAATCAACTAAAATCTAGTATTTCGTTAGAGGAAATTTTAGAAATTTCACCAAGTTCTAGCATAGTGGGGTTTAGTGTTAAATTGGAAAAACGAAGCATTTCAAAAATCTCCCTAGTCATTATATTAATTATAGCAGCCAAATCAAGCAAGGTACTTTGAATGGTTAGTGCCCCAATCTTGAAAATCACTTTAGGATCCTAGGATCCTCATATTTGGTAGGTGGAACCTCTCGTAAAATTAGTTTTGATAGTTTATCTACCTCATTCATAGCCAAGTGGATCTTGACGTTTCCTACCAGGTTCCTTGACACATAATTCCCTTACTATTTTTACTTAAATTGTAACATATTTAACAGCTTGGAGTAGAAAGATCCAGACTACAATAGAGGGTTCAACATGTTATTTTTCAAATCACCCTTGAGTCATAGCTTCTTCCTTTAGCAAATTGTTTTCCTTATTTTTTATGATAAGAGGGGAAACTATATAATTTACTATTTCCTTGATCATAGTCGTACCTTGTTACATTCCACATGAGAGATAAAATAAGTGGGGATAATTGATGTTTCAATTTGTTGTGCTACCTTATTATTAGGATTTGGCTTAGGTTGTACAAGCAACTGAGGTTGCAGAAGAGGACCTCTTACTGATACATTTTCAGGAAGTTACAACTATTATTGTTGCATTGGTAACTGTACAGGTAGTCGATTAGGAAAAGTGGTTGCTTGCTATGATTAAGGCCATAAACATTATTGTTTATGAGCACAATGACAAAAATAAGAACCATATGATTAAGGTTTTCAAAAGAATTGACTACAAATAGAAAGAAATCATCAAAAATTTTTAAAAAATAGAGAAAAGAAGTCTCTACCCACAAGGACCCCAACCTCCATGAAAAATAATTTGTCTTCCATACATCAAAGTTGTCACTGATAAAATCGCCAAAATTCCAAGGAAAATAAATTTAACCATTGCTTTCAAAACTATGAAAATTATAAAGTAAGAGATAAGGTTCCTCAAAGATAACAATGACCCACATCAACACCAAGGTATTTATGAAATAACCTTCTCATGTGACAAATTCTACATTAGGGAAAATGGAAGATCTTGTAAAATGCTTTTAAAACGAGTATGAAAGAACACATTGTTGATATCATACATGAATTTTTTCACTCTTTTTCCCTTACTCGGCTCTCCATTAGAAACAAGAACCTTATAAACTTTGAGAACATTGAAATTATTGCTAGAGAAAACCATTATTTGAAAAGATGTTTTAGAGAAGCTTTTGAGATTATAAAAACCATTAACAATTCAAACAAAGACAATAGCATAGAGATTAGAAACAATTGGATTCCCCTCATCAACCTTCTTAACAAATCTTAATTTCTACTTCATTTAACTCTTCTCTTACCTTGACGTCTAAATAAACCATCCCTTTTAATTTCCTCTTCAATATTCCTCCCCTCCCCTTTGCTACATTATTCTAAATAAAAAATATAATAAGATTATTAAAATAATATTATTAAAACACTAACATTAATAAAAATCGTTAAAAAATGAATATCATTATTATTATATCCTATAAGAGTAATATAATAAGATTATTAAAATAACATTATTAAAACACTAGTAATAACATTAATAAAAATCATAAAAAATTCAATATCATTATTATTATATCCTATAATACTATAATAATATATTAGCGGTGTCAAAATTATTAATACACAATCTATGCTATACAAGATATTAATATTACTTATTCTACTTATTCTTATTATACTACATAGGATGATATTGATATTGATATTAATACTAATACTATTATTATTATTATTAAAACAATTTTATTATTAAATATAATAACAATTTTAGTATATCTAATTAATTATAATATATTAACCATATAATTTGAAATAGAATTACCATTATTCATTTATTAGTTGTTAATTTATTGTTTATACTTGTAACTTTTTCTTATTACTAACTACTCATTTAATTTTATATTATGAGGGTTTACTTTATTTAAAAATAAGTAATTAATTAATTAAAGATTGGAAAAATAACTAAGTAAAATAAATAATAATTATAATTGAGTACATTTCTTTTCTTCTCATATTCATATTTATATTGTTCTCTCCCCGATAGGGGCAATACTAATGAGATCTGTAATGGTACCTAAAATCTTGTTTAGTATGTAAAGGGTATGAGTGTAGGTAGGGATGGTGGAGGTTGGAGTAAGTGTCACACCATACATTATGTTGTCTTTACATCTTTTCCATGAGAGGGATAACCTAGCCCAGTCCTTTCATGATAAATGCTCATTGCAGGTAGCCATATAGGAGAGATACAAAAATTACGTTAGTAATTAATATGCATTGGTTTTTGATGGGAAGATGTTACTGTAGTGAAGGATCCTAACAAGAAATATTGTGAACTCATTGATGAGCGCTTCTACCATGGGAGGGTTGTGGGTTTCAAACAATGTGCTAGAAATCACACTTGTCCATGTCTGGACCTCGCATGCAGTGGAAAATGTTATTTAAAATCTAGTCCTAAGATGTCATTCCTCCATTATAAGTGCATGGGTGCTCTATCAGGGTGTCGACTTTGCAAATATACTTAGGGTGGTGTAGAGGATTCCTTATTCCTAACATGCTCTTGGTCTCCATATTAGATATAATTTTTTTTTCTGAGGGTGGCTACCTTCATTTCCTTCATCATTTTATGGATACCTTCATTTATGTTTCTATGAAAATATTTAATTGGCCTAATCTATGCAGTGTTGTGATAACAAGAGAGTGTCAATGATTTTTGTATTACTCCTTCATTACATAAAAATGTGTCATGCCTTTGAGTTGGTGACAGTTCTCGCGACCTTATCGCCTCAAGGCTCTGATCTCGCAGGGATTTTCTTTAGTTATCTGAATATGATTTCCGGTGTTTGGTACCCATGTACTCTTTCCATATGGTTTTAAAGATGTTAAGTTATTTTCAAATTCTCTCTAGCATGGTTTCGCCTCAGTAGCTTCATTCTTTCTTGTGGAGTCGAGTAGCCATGAACTTTTTCTATTTCATTTTAAAATTGCCAATTTTGTTGTCAATTTCCTCTGTCGATATCTCTCTTCGACATTTTCCTTATTTTGTGTCTTCATAGCGGGGCACCATTCGGTGTTTTGGATTGATGATGTCTTAAAATATAGGCGAAATACCTTCTTGTTCATTCTTCGCAAGTCTCCTCATTCTCAAATTTTGGTATCCTTTCTCTTCTAGGGGGTTCCTATAATTTTATTACTCAGGTATGACTCCTCATCACATGCCATTTCGTCAACAAGAGTTCGGTTCATATTTATTGTTTCACATAACCTTTAATACTATATAGTTTTTGGGGTAATAGTCTTTGGGTACAATCACATCCTTCAGTTTTGACAGTTTACTATCATTTGGGTTCACAAGGGTTTAGAGTTCATTTGTGATGTTAGTATTACTTGCTTCTATTAGTCTTGATAGCTCCTTAGTAGAGAATGTAGAGTCGCAAAGGTGGTGCAAGTGGTTCTTCTTCCCACCAGTGTGAGTTGTTTAGTTGGGATTTTCTAGCTAATTACTTTGATTCGATCCCTCCTGAGGTCAGAAAGGAAATTCTTCCACTTGAATCAAAGGAGTTTGATGATTGAGCATATTGCTTAGATTCAGAAGTGGAAGCTGTCTCCCTAAAGTGGATAATGGATGTTCCAGGTGGATGTTGGTGGCCACCCACCTATCCCATTTGGACCCCCACAATTGTCTCTTTCAACCTTTTCAGTTTCCTAAATTGTAGCATAGTTTACTATTTTTAGCAATTGTTCGGATCCTGAATTTCCGCAGTCGTTTTGAGGCCCTAAATGACATTTATTGAGAAATATGGGGGCAACATGGGTCCATGGATCGATGTTGGCCTTCCCAAAGTGGTAGTTCTCGGATAGATATTTCTAATGAGCTATCATACGC
>APFE030468965.1:11565-33895 GCA_000404065.3 Pinus taeda
AACCTTCAGTTTCCAAAGAGCAAAATTGCTCTTTCCGGTGAATTTCTCCACCTCGAATTTCGCATTCGACATCTTGGCCATTTATCCTTTCCTAGGGTTTCAGCCTTTCTAGGGTTTTATATTCCTTTAAAAACAAACTCCTTATTTCTCCAACTAAATAAACACCCTGAAAAATTTTCTTTTCTTGTTTCTTTCCTTAAAAATAGTCTGTCTTCTTTTCCTAAAACCCTGAAATTTTTTTTCTTTCTCTTCAATAAAAAACTGTCTTCTTTCCTTAAAAAAAAAACTCTGAAAAATTTTCCTTTCCTCTTCAATAATAAAAAGAAACTGTCTTTTTTTTTCTTCACTGCTTTCTGGGAAAAAAAAAATTATCAGACAGAATTTCTTTAAAAAAAAAATACCCGAATCCAACCGCTGGCAGTAAATGCAGCAGGCAGTTCTTCTTTCCAAGGTAACTCGTGGTCTTTTCTGGACAGTTTTCTTCCGCACAGCAGCTCTTCACAGCCGAACAACAATTTTTTTTTCCACGCACAGCAGCCTTCTCCAGGCAGGCTTTGATACTCCACGCACAGCAGCTACCAAATTCGCCTCAGGCTTCTTTTCTGGACTGTTGTCTTCCGCACAGCAGCTCTTCACAGCCGAACAGCAATTTTTTTTTCCCCACGCACAGCAGCTCCTTCACAGGCACGCTTAGCACAGCCACTTTCGTAGGCTCTGATACCACTTGTTGAAAAACTGAGAAGCAGAGACATAGAACAATGCCAAGCTATTGAACAGCAGAGCAGAGACACAGAATAACGCCAAGCTATTGAACAGCAGAGAAGAAACACAGAACAACGCCAAGATATCGAACAGCAGAATCTTTATTCGAATGGATGAATACTTCAGACTATTTGATTCATGTGCCATTACATTATTTAAATATCATATTACATAACTGAAAACAGAACTGAAAAAACAGTTCCGCCAAACTAACTAACTACGATACAGTTGCCTAACTTAATTCGTCTAACTACGATACAGTTGCCTAACTTAATTCGTTGTCAAAAAACTAACAGAGGGAAGCAAGAGTAACACACTCGTATTGATTAAAAATGTCGATAATTAATAACATGAGGGAGTACAACATGTTAATGGCCATAACTCATGGTCCTTTCAAGGCCATTGGACTTGTCATGGGAAAGAAGTAAAAGGAAGAACTACCATGCACCTCCCAACCCACCCCATGCTTTATTTTTCTTAATTAACCCTCACTCATGGATACCATCATATGTTTAAGTTGATCAACCTCTTTATTATGTGCTCGCAACACTCAAAAGATGGAAATTTCTCCAAAGTGATTGAATAAGTCTATCATTACATGGACTATATGAGATAAGTAAGGATTTTGAAGGATTAGAGCACTATAAAAGGGACCTTATAATGATTGAGGAGTCACTAACTATAGTTACACAATGCACACCTTCCACTTTAAGAAAATTTAGAGCTTGAATGGTTGTCAATGCTTCAACCTTGTTGTTGGAGGCAATGCCTAAACACCAAGAAAAATGTTTTTCTATATTTATCTTGGGATCAAATGTGATCCCCATGCACACTTTCCACCCTTAGGTTTCCTTTAGATTCCCCAATGAAAAATAAAATTTGCTTCCTTCTAGCTAACTTCTATTACTAGAATTCTTCCTGCACAAACCTTAGTTGGCAATTAGAAGCTTGTGAAGGTTTTTTGACATAAGACTTGTCAGTCAATGGACTAGCAAAGAACATTGGGTTTAACCACACCTTTTATGATATACTAAAATCATATGTGTTGGTTTACCCTATTCCATTGACCTACAATGCCTCCAATACAAGACTCATAGTTTGTCTTTCCATTACATTAGTTATGATGGTTTCTTATTGGAATATGAGACAATTTCTTGCTAATTATACCTTCCTAAATATGAATTTTGGGAAGCCTAATTAAATTTAAATAAATTTTGGCTTTTGAGGCTACAAGGATATGAAGCCCACCATGATAATAGCATATGCCACTAGCCTTGTATCATTGGAATATCTTAACCTAGCTCTCTAATATCCAAGAATGATAATTGAGGTGTGAATTCACATTTTAATAAAAGATGCTTTTGTGCCTCCTCATAACAACAATAAGTTAGGCATTTAGAGGGTCCAATGATGTCTTTCGCTTAAATATTTTCATTGTTAAAAATTTTCCATGTACCATGGTCTAGTAAATCATAAGAACTTTTGGGTGACAATCACCTTCCCAAATTCATCTCTAAATAATCGATAAATGTGGTAACTTAAGCTCTGATATTTTTGTTGTATATCAATATTTTACTATGTATGTTCCTCCCTTTAGTACCAACCTAGTAAATCCCTAAAATTCTTTGTCATGTGAGGGACTCGATGAAGATGAGAGAGTACAGAGAAAAATTGAGTCTAGAGATGATGTAGGAGAGCAATGTCCTTTCATTAATACCCATCTTAGTTTAGCCAAATTCAAACATGAAATATCAATAGGAGAGTGAATTCTATGATTTGACAACCATTCTTTGGCATAGGTGCCAATCTTATTGCAATGTAAAATAAATGTAAGACTTTATCATACAATGATATTAATTTTACAACTCCTTTTTCCTATGAAAATAATCTCGTACTTTCATTCAATAATAGATAGAACATACATTTTGTGTATACACGCTGTAACATGTGCATTCTCCCTCGATTTTCCTATATCCATGAGTGGCGTACATAAGTCAAAAGTATATGCCTAAAGCATAACAAATGAATACAAAGTGGTCCATAATAATGTACATACAAAGTAGTGAAAAAAAACAACAACAATAAAAGTAAATACTGGGGAAGATCAAGAAGCACTGATCTTCCCCTTCCTTCCCTTCTTTTTCCAGACCTACTGCTAAACCCCCGGACTAAGGCTAGAACCAAAGCCAAAGAACACTATGATATCTCTAGAGGATGATCCTAGTCTGAGTCTAAGCTCTCAGATACATGGACACATTTTGTTCCCCCCAAATCGTCCTTCATATGTTCCTCATTAGTTTGTTGTTTAGAAACCATGAGAGTTTTGGTATCTACCATGTTTTGTTTGGGAGAAGCATCATCCTCTGCCACCACACCCCCAGTTTTGTGTAAGCCATGATGTATATGAGCATCCTCATCTTATTACACTGGCTGGTTTTCAAGAATGTCCTCCTCCTCATCAACTGATAGGTGAGGATCTGTATACTTCCAACCTTTTTGTTTATTTCTTAGCCTCTTCTTCTTCTTTGGGTTCTTTTTGGCTTGGGGACATGTGTTCTATAAATGGCCAGTTTGAAAATATTATCAGAATCTAAAAGTTGCGTTCTCATAATCTAAAACTTGGGTCCAACTGAAGTCTTGATGTTTCATCTGTATATGACAAGGAAAGCCTTTAGTCAGGTTATCTCTACACATATTATGGTGAATGTGAAAATAGATTTCTTTGTCCTTTCATTGTCCATTTTCTTGAATTTCCAAAAAGTGTTCCCAATGTCCTCTATGACCCTAGATTGCCAAAATGGAAGGGGAGTATTTGGGATTCTCACCCAAACCGACATAGTAGAAACAATCAGAGTTGTGGCATCAAATTCAAGGGACAATGGTTTAATGAAAAGGCTTGCATTATCCCAAAACCATGGTCAATCATTTAATATAATATCCATTTATTTTTATGTGTCAAATTAAGCAATAAAAAAACCCTTGGAGCATAAGTAAATGATGTAGTTTAGCGTCCAAAGGGTAAATATCCATTGGTGAAGAGCCCCAAGCTCGGGCCAAAAACCATTAAATCTATACATGACAATATTTGATTTGAGAGAAGAAAAGAGAGTGGTTACCTCTTAAAGATGTACATCCATGTCAGGAGCATTCTCCTTTTTTCAACAATGTATGGTCCAAGATCATTTTGGATCTGGGATCCAATGCTATTTTTTGGAAGACTGGTAGGAAGGGAAGGCTTTCCCTTGGTTGCATCCTTTTATGAAGATGATCCATTTTGAGTCCTAGATCCTAGATCACCACCACGCAACTACAAATTCAGAACAATGGACGAATTCCTATAGATACCATTGTCTTAGATCTGAGTACACTCCTGTAGTAAAATCCCTTCATATATGAGATTTTGATACTCAAAAGGAATATACCACTTGTTCTTGATATTTTGTTGCAGGTCATAGATGATATCTATAACATTTATCCACAAAAAAGTTGTCTTCCCATGAATGCTTTTTACAAAAAACTGGAAAGTAAAAAATTCCTCCTAAGACAGAGGAACAACATGCACCATCCAAAGAGGGTGAGTTTCCATTTTATGTGGGATTATAGCCCCACAGGTGTTAGGTATTGTAACATCTTTGGTTAAAAATCCATGTAAAATTAATAAAGGTAAAATAAGACCTTGGTCATGGGACACGTATTCCAAGCTGAATGTTGGGCAAAAACATGGTGATGGGGATCACTTGTGATTAATTAATGGCTAAGAAAATTGGCAAAGGAAATGGAAAAATGCTTGGAAAATGCAAAGTGACATTTATTGGCATTTTATTTATGAAGATAATGGAAACTAGGAGAAAAGGGAGGTGAAAGGTCACAGGTTGCATGTGCGGAGGAAAATGAAGGAAAATAATGGAAAATGAAGAAAATAGAGGAATCATTGATAAAATGGCTTTTGAGGATCAATTCATGGCTTTTTATCACTTCAGTTTTAGAGTTCTCATTTGCTCTCTCTCTCTCTCTCTCATACTCTTGGACACTTAGAGTTTTCTTGGAGCTTTCTTGGGGGAGTGTGGCATACTTGGGATTTGGAGCAAGAAGGCAAAGGAAAAGCATGAAAGCGAAAGAGGACATCGGGATCAACAACTACAACACATTTTTCTTGTAGGTACCAAGTTGCATGTATGTTTTCCTCAGTAGTTTTGGCATGCATGGCATATGCATGTGGTTTCTTGGTTATGATTTGTCATTGTCATAAATGATTGCCTGGATTGACAATGGATTTTCCTAGCCTTTCCATTTCCTGGATATCCATGGTGTTGTGGGTTTTACTATTGTTTTCTAGTTGGTTTTCTTGTGCCTTTGGCTGTGGGTTGAGTTACTAGTTCCTGGAAGCCTTGGTTGGACAAACACTCTGGAAGCCTTCTAACAAATTGGCTTAAGTTACTAGTACTTGAAGCCTTGGTTGGAAAAATTCTCTAGAAGCTCTTAGTGGGTTGAGATACTAGTCTCGGAAGCCTTGGTTGAAAAAATTCTCTTGAAGCCCGATAATAACTATGGGTTGAGTTAATAATCCTAGAAGCTTTGGTTGGAACAAACGCTCTAGAACCCTGTACAACTTGGGTAGAGACCAATCTGGTGATGGTTAGTGATGTCCAACCATGAGGTAGAATCATTGGTTGACGGTTGAGGTGGTTTGGCCTCTAGAAGCCTTGGATGCTTTTGATTGATTTGTTTTATGAGATCCTACATTCATGCTTGGAATGTGGCATGAGGGTGACTGGCTAAAAAAAAGATTTGGTTCAGCCTAGTCTGTGATCGGGTGGTTCGTGGAAGTCCCATACTTGGTCGACTTATGCAATTATAAATAAGAGCTCTCTTTCTCCTTGGCATTTCATGGGTAAATATACTTGTTTATATGTGGCTTATATGGTTGTTATATCCCTGATATTTTTGTTGGTTATATGTTGGTTATGAATGAGTTTTATGACAATGAAAATGTATGGCTCTCATCATGTTTGGTTAATCACTAAATGTACAATGAATATGTGACTTAGTAGATGGTAATGTAGTTATTGTGATGAGGCATCAATGGTTCTTAGTGATTCTTAGATAACTATTAGACCCCTATTCTCAAATCTATTGTTTAAACCTGTAGAATGCATATTTGTGACATGCTTAACAAAATGCCTGTCATGGCTAGTATGGGTCTGGTAAATTCCTTGTTCAAGTGATTGCATTTGTATCATTGTTCCGATGTTATATTTAATTTCTGGAAGTTTCATGGAGTTCTGGGAAGTGACCTGAGCCATGGCCCTAAAAAAGTGGCATAAAATTCAGAGTTGCAGGCACAAAACCACATGGGAAAGCCCCTAGTCGCATGCACGCCCATGCTATGGGAACGATTATAGGGTTCCAGTCACACTCATGACCATGTTATGGGAACGATTGAGGGTTTAATACAAGGTTAGTTTATCTCAGGGGCTAGTCACCTAGAAGGTTTGGATGGCTCTTGGGGGTTTTACAGAATGTTTGGAAGGTCTGTGTAGTGTGTTTCGTTGGTTCCACTTCCTTAACTAACACATGGGGAATTGAATAATATCATAGTAACTCTTCATCACATGTTTACCCTAGTTGGCCGGCTACTTTGGTAGATGTGGGAGAAGTGTGTTATAGAGTGGTATCAAAGCATGGTTCACCCCTTGGATTGGATGGGCAGTGTGTCGGTCATGCATTCATGTCAGTTGCATATGTGTTACTAATATATGTGGTCTATGTGCTTATTGCAAATGCATGGTGTTGATCATGGTTGTAGTGATGTCGCCATGTGAAGGTTGAGGGTGTTGTCGTGGAATGTGTCATCATGAGTGTATGATTGGTTATGCGTTGTTTATGAAAGTTAGTGTTTACATGTTTTCAAGTGTACATTGATATGGTTTTTGTTGTCATACATGAGGTCATGATGTGTAGTTGATATGGCCATGCATTGATGTCTAGACTATGGTTAGAATGATGTCTATATGTTGTTATATCTATATTATATATGTGTATATGTTGTTATGATTATGTTTATACGTGTATCACACTAAATTGGTTGATCTTGCAGATGAGATATCCTCCCCGAATTAGGATAAAGTACGTTGGTTTGTTTATGATTTGGTTTAGCTCACATAAGATGACTAGCAAGATGGTAGATTACAGTTCATGAGATTCTCCTTATGGCTCAAATGAGCAGCATGGTGTTGGGAATTATTCTGACTTCACAGACACACTTAGAAGTTTGAAGGAAGAAATAAGGATTTGTAAGGCAGACAATGACAGAATCATGCAGACATAGGAGAAACAAATAGAAGTCAATGCAGTAATCCTCCAGAGTTTTTCATATTTGCTAAGACAAGGACCACTTCGGATCAACCATGAACAAAAGGATATAACTAATGGGGCATATGGCAATAGGTCTCATGGTGGGTACAAGTCAAATAGAGATGACAAAATCAGGGATGGTAGGTTCTTGGACACTCCGGATAGAAGAGCTGATAGAAATATGTACTATTCTAATTTTGGTTCTAATAGGTATCGTGATCACCATAGTTATCATCCTTACATTAGGAGTGACAAGTTCTGGATGAGTTTAAGAAAGAAAAGCCACCGACATTTGATTGAAGAAGTCACAGGATGTAGAAGCATGTTTTCTTGGAATTAATAAGTTCTTTAGATTGCACGATTACTTAGAGAACATGAAGGCCAGAATAACTACATTTAGTCTTAAAGGTAAAGAAGATATCTGGTGGGAAGATGTAAACAACATCAAAATATTTATGAGGAGGATTTGACTTGGAGTGAGTTCGAGAGGCTATTCCAAAAGAAGTATCTATCAGAGAGATACCTTGATCATAGGGAAAATGAGTTTTGTGAGCTAAATATGAGATCTATGACTGATGAGGAGTACACTAGCAAATTTCTGGAGCTGTTGAGATATGCGCCTTACCTCAAGGAGGAGAAGGCCAGGATTTAGATATTCATCAGTGGGTTGCCAATAGAATTCAAAGACAGGATTGAGTTTGATGAGCCTAAATCATTAGAGAAGGCCATCCGGAAGCTAAAGAATTGTTATGAGTAATCAAAGCATAGATCTAAGACTAAGTCGGAATGAAAGGTAATGCAAAGAACAAAGGAGAATGGGACGAGAAGCAAGAAATGCCTTAGGGTACATGTAACAAAGAGAATGTAGCTCCATCTAAGAAGTTAAATGCATATGACAGAGGACAGGAACTTCAATTTGAGGAGGAGAATAAGGATGAAGGCTAGAAGCCTTTGCAGTGTTGGACTTGTGGAGGAGAGCATCACAGGAGAGATTGACCATAACATTAGGGTGGTAAACTGTAGATCTACAGTGCTTAGGAGGCACGAACAATGGGAGATGTTGGAAAAAGTATTCTTAGGATCTATGCAACATTGGATAACAGGTAGCCAGATCATTAGGCATCTATTATAGAAATGGACGATAAGCTTTGCTATCAATTTGTTTCTATTTTGATTGATCCTGAACCTAATTATAGTTATCTTAATCCTAACCTGGTGGATAAGTGTGGTTTGAATAAAGAGGTACATGTAAAGTATTGGTTAGTGTAGTTGGATACAGGTACAAAGAAGCGAGTTCATCATTGATCCGACTTGGATCCTTAAACATTTCCATGATTGTTTCAAATTATGTCAGGTTTCAAAATCTTATGAATGACGAGCTTATCAAATATGACATCTGGATAATGGAAATTTGTGGCCAACACGGAACAACGAGGACCCTCGGTCAAAGCATGTTGACCATTGGCCCATTGAGACCACACATGGACGCAAATTGGAAATTGGAAGCCTAGATCCAAAAACAGAGGTAGTTTCTGATACGCGATTAGCGCAAAACTCTCAGTGAAGGAAAGTCCCGAGTGCTCGGTCATGAGGAAAATAGGAAATCGTGCGGAAACCGTCAGAAGGTAGGTCCCGCACCCAAAACTGGCAGGCTATCGCGTGCACTTCAAACGGTAAGCAAGTTTGGCTGAGTTCAGCATGATGCCACACACTGGGTGACACGTGTCCAATGGATGTGAGAGAAAACTGCTTACATCGTGTGAGTAACAGTCGAGCAACTTACCCGCGCAATATAGATGGAGACCATAGGATATGGAGGCTCTAGATCAACGACGAAGAATCAAATCGATGGAAGACTGGATTTGACAGGGAAATAGACTGTGGTACATGAGATTTGAGGTCCGACATGACCGATGAGTTCGTAGAGGAATCAATTTCGCGGGCGATCTTGGAGCAACAGAAATAACGACTGATTCAAAGAGAATTGACACTCAATTTGTGAGGAAACAGGTGGCCACCTCTATGTGAAGCGTTACACAACGATGATGACACAGAGTAGGGGAATTCTAGCGGACAAAGGTAGGCGATCTAGAGAGCCAAGAAGTGGAAACGAACAATCAGGGAGCAGATTGGCTTTAAGCCATGAATAGACAAAGAGTAGAGGGGACAAAAGTAGAGGGAAAGAAGTGAATTGCAGAGAATAGAGAAGCTGAGCTGACCTGTAGAGCAAAGACAACATCGAGTAGATAGAACAGAGAGAGTCTGAGAGTCTGTGAACTCCAGAGAAGGCTTGAGAGGTTCAAGCAACTCCTCTGTGTAGACCTGTTAGGTATTGAGTACCAAATTGGACTCATACCACTGAGACCAGTCGAGGTAGAGATTCAGTAAGGGGAGTCTGTGTACTCTAGAGACTTGGGGGATCCAAGTACAATCCTACTGATTGTTCTCTGTTAAGTGAGACTCAAATTGAACACCTTATTGTAAAATCTCTGCTTTAAGACACAATAGAAAAAGCCACCACTGAAGGCTAGCCCAGGAGGATTAGGTGAAATCCTTATTAAATTTGTTGTGTTTTGTATTTTCTTACTATGTTTCTCTTACTGTTTCAAGTGCCTTTGTATTTCGCAATCTTATCAATCCGTTGCTTAAAATAACATAGGCACACCCCAGCACATGGGTCTGTAATACCTTCATTAATTAACTGAGATCATTCACGAGTGATATCAGATCAAGTGGTATCAGAGCTCTAGGTTGTTTAAGGTTAGACAAGCTTGTGTTGGATTTGTTGTTGAATGCTAACTAGATCAAAGCTTAAATTAGGAGAAGGAGAGTTGGTTGAAACTAACCCGAAGATTGGAATAGTCTATCCTCAGAAGAGAGTGTCAGAAGAAAGTTCCTTAGGACTAGATCCCCAATTTATAGGTAGTTTCCCGGCCATGAGGTCCATGGTAGAGGAAATGTATAAGGACTTTAGGAAACATAAAGATGAAGATTCATCAGGCTCCAAATAAGAAAAAGGAGAATAAGAGTATCTCCTCCATGACCACTAAAAAGGAAAAGGGAAAGAAGAAAACTTTCTCACACCTCATAATAGCCCTGAACATAAAAAGAAGACATCTTTGATTAAGTTAGATGTTAAATTTGATTTACCAATATATGATGGAGAGTTGAATGCAAAGAAGTTGGATAATTGGATCAGACAAACTGATGTTTATTGCAGAGTGCAGAGTATCAACTTAGAGAAAAGTAAGAATCAGCTGGCCAGTCTATGCCTCAGAGGCACTACCTTGGTATGGTTGGAAGGCAGGACACAAGCTGACATGAAGAAACAGGGTAAGATTCTTTCTGTTTGGAGTGAATTTGTTTCTACAATAAAAAAGTAGTTCTATCCACTAGCTTACATGCAGCGAGCCATGATGAGCTGGCAAACTCTTCGCCAATTGAAAGGGAAAAGTGTACAAGGTTACACCCAAGAATTTAGGAAAATAGCTTTGATTCTAGGGATTTCGTTAGACTCACCTGAGACTCTTTTGAAGTACTTTTGTGGCCACCAACAACCCCCCTTTTTATTTAGTGTTGTGACTAATACTAAATAAATGGGGACCCTTAGCTAGAATTCAAAAAAATCAATTAGTGATTGTATTTCCTTTTCAATAAAACTTACCATCATAAACTTAAGAAAATACCTTTGAAAATATCTAAAAAACTTAAGTTTTGTGATGAGGGAAGACAAAATCACTCCTTAAAGGATATCGCATCGCAGAAAAGATAACAACGTGCCTACTTACAAGCTAAACTCTAAAAATCCTGAGAATGCGATGCGAAATTGCATAAGGATAAACATATATCGCATCGCAGTTCTTAGAAGCACACTTAAAAGTGTTTCCATTAAACGAGATTGGTTATGTGCTTTAATGCTCATTAATGAAGTAGTTTCCAGTTGTTAATGAAATCTAGTTTTGAGTTTATCAAAGAGCCAGTTCACGTAAGGTGGCATATTTTTAAATGTCTTTGGCAGTCAAAGCATTCCCGTCGTTATTTATTATCATTACTCTCACCTCACTTGTAAACTGCAGCAATGAAGGACAAAAGGTTATACAAAGCAGTGTACAAGAAGCTAAGGTGAAAATAGGCAAGGCTCTGATACCTGAAGACATAGAAAATGCACCCTTGCACAAAGACACAACATGCAACAGAAACACATGTATTTTCACCTGGGAAGGCATACATAATCTACTTGAGGAAATAAATCCTAAAGTAATGGGATTTACAGCTAATACAGGCTCATCAAGGTCGTCTGAAGCATCAATTGCAGAGTTAGCTTGTTCATTCCTGCACCGGAGAGCGGCAAGGCCCAAAATTCTCCCCTGCACAGAAATGGTTAAAGGAATACTAGACAATGCTGACATCAAAGACAGGCAGTTTAGGGCTCAAGGTCAAGAGCTCTCGGAATCATTGTTTTCACAAAATTTCAACTTTACATCCGCTACAAGAAAGCACGCAAGAGGCGAAAATCGCACTAAGGAAGCCCAAATTAAGAAACAAAGGAAGTTTCCGCCTAACGCTAATCGTGCATCGCTGGGTAAAACTTCTCGAAATGGAAAGCCTCTAATTGCTCAGTCTCCTGTAAGCCTAGTACCGAAAAGATGGTGCCAGCTCTTGCTGATTCCGTTTTTTGCAACACATTTAAAGGCTGAAGTCAGCCAACTGACTCTTCTCAAGCAAATGCTGAATGCTTGCGACATTAAGGAGAAAATACAAAAATAGTTAGTTTTAGATTTAATTTTAGAAATTGTTTTATTTTATTTTTCCTAGAAAATGGACGGTCATTTAAACCGTATCCTAAATTTTTGTAAATAAGTTATTTTTAGACATAGTTAGTAGTATTTAAACCCTTGTCATGCATTTAGAGAAGGGTCCAGAAATTTATCAAAAAGTTGTACTCAGAACATGCACTTTTGCATCCTCCGAGGAGGTTTTGGTGAATGAATGGAACAAGATTAAGTGATTTTTGCATCTGATATCTGCTACTGATGTTGCACTTATGTACTCTTAGTTGATGTTGGATTGAGAAGAGATCGCTATCGCTTGAAGCTCATGAGTAGAACTAGTTATAAATGGTACTTTTGTCTCTTAACTGTTTCTATTTCCTGTGTTAAAGTTATATTTAAATTAAGTTATTATATGTTAAAGCTTGAATGCCTGAGTTATCATTTGGCACTTTTTTACAGTGATATCTATTTATTTATGCTTGATATATAAGTAGCTTATTATGCGATATGTTTTTCACAACTGTTTCGCCTAACCTTTTATGCGAAGTGGTTCATCTATATTGAATTCTTTTCTTATAACAGTTGAATGATATTTATTACTAATTGTTATCTGAAATCATTTTAGATCGCATAACAGAAGAATCATACCCTAGGTTAGTATAGACTTAGATATTTATGTTTTATTAGAATACAATAGCATGTCATTAGATTAAAGTTAGAATTAGAGCATCTTAATTAGGAACAGTTTGATCAGAGATATCATATTCTACACACACACACACAGAAATTGTGAAACTGGTCCCATTATCCCCAGTCGGACCCGCTATACCAAATGGAAAAGGAGTTTCCAACCAAGGTCCGGACCGGGCGGGTATCCCCCTTGTTGTTGACCCGATTTTCGGGGCTTCAACAAGTACATAGGTGGTCTACACAGCTACATGAGGCACACTATCCTCATATTTAATCCCACTAGTATAGATGATGTATCTGTTCAAGCTACACATTTAGAAGCTAGAGGAAAGAATGGGAACCCAGAAGTTGGGGGATCATCCAAGCCCATTGCAAGCAAGAATAATGAGAAAAGAAAACAGAAATGGAAAGAGAGGAAGGCCAACACTACACAGAAAATCAAGTCTTCATGCACTCACTGTAAGAAGGATGGGCATGATGATGAGCACTATTGGATTCTGCATCTGGAGCTGAGACCTAAGAAGTTCGAGGGAAAGAACAAGAAGACTGTTGCAGCGATTCAGAAATATTTGGGGTCAGACTTAGGAGATGAAACAAGCATTGCAGCCACAGGTATAAAAGGTAAAAATTCTGAAGCATCTACTAGTAATTCTACACAATCTATTAATGATGAAGAAAATGAGAGAAAAAAACATAATATTTTCCATATTCAAGTTATTTCCAAACATCAAAAGATTGATACTTTGTTTGATAGTGGCTCACAAGTAAATTTAATTTCTAAAGCAACTGTAAAGAAGTTGGGATTACTGACTACACCTCACAAGAAGCCATACCCAGTAGGTTGGTTAAGTGATAAAGCACAACTACAAGTGACTAGACAAAGTAAACTTGATTTTTCTTTTGGGTCAGCATTTGTAGATGACGTTGAGTTAGATATAATTCCTCTGAACATATGTGGAATTGTTTTAGGAATTCCTTACTTGTCTGATAGAAAAGTTATTTTCTATAGAGATGAGAACAAGTATCTACTCGTTAAAGATGGAATTGAATACTTTGTAAGGACTCATAAGCTCAAGAATAATTATACTCTCATAAACTCAGGGCAGATGAAACGAATTCTAAATTCATGCAAACAATTTTTACTGATGGTTGTAAAGGAAAATAAACCTGATAAAACCAATGTATTTCAGGGCTGTGATGCTAAACATCAAGCTGATTTAGAAAATATTGTTTCAGAATCTGATATCTTGTTTGAAGAACCTAAAGGTCTGCCATCTAAAAAGGAAATATTGCATGATATTAACTTGCAGCAAGATGCTCCATTGCTTAACATCGGAATGTACAGGTTGTCTGCTTTAGAGAATGCAAAAATCAAGAAGCAGGTGCAAGAGTTGCTCGAGAAGGGATTCATCAGCCCTAGCACATCACCATGTGGGTTTCCAATCATTTTGGTAAGAAAGAAAGATGGCTTGTGGATAATGTGCATTGATTACCGAGCACTGAATAAGATAACAATAAAAAATCATTATCCCCTTCCTCGCATAGATGATCTATTAGATCAATTGAAAGAAGTTGTTTATTTTTCAAAGTTAGACTTTCATAGTGGATATCATCAGGTTAGAGTTGCAGAACAAGATGCATGGAAGACTGCTTTCAAAACAAAGCAGGGATTGTATAAGTGGTTGGCTATGCCTTTTGGCTTAACTAATGCTCCTGCTACTTTCATGAGAATAATGAATGATGTACTCAGACCTTTTCTTGATGATTTTGTTATTGTATATCTAGATGACATTCTTATATTTAGAAAAACGTGGGAAGAACATTTAAAGCATGTTAAGCAGACACTAGATGTTTTGAAAAGAGAAAAAATTTATGCGAAATTCTCAAAATGTGAATTCGGCAAAAGCATCTTTGAATTATTTGGGACATATAGTAGGGTGTTGTGAATTGAAGATAGATCCATCTAAGGTGGCATTTATTATAAACTGGCCTAAACCCAAATTTGCTACAGAAGTCAGAAGCTTCTTAGGAGCAACACAATATGGAGAAAGTTCATTTCTAACTTTTCCTTAATTGCAACTCCCTTACATGCTTTAACAGGATTGAACAAGGTGTTTCAGTGGGGAGGCAAACAGCAGAAAGCCTTCAACACCTTGAAAGAAAAGATTAGTACAACACTAGTACTAGCACTACCCGATCTTCAAAGACCATATGAGATCCAAACAGATGCCAGTGACTATGCCATGGGAGTAGTGTTGATACAACATGGTAAACCCATATGTTATCATTCTGAGACATTTAATTCTGCAGTAGTTAACTATCCCACATATGATAAAGAATTGTATGCAATAGTACAGAGTGTGAAAAAGTGGAAACATTACTTAATGGGCAAAGAGACAGTTATACATACTGATCATCAACCACTTTAATATCTACACTCCCAAACTAAGTTGCAGTAATCAAGACACTATAGATGGATGGGTTTTCTACAACAGTTTCATTTAGTCATCATATATAAAAAGGGCATACACAATAAATTTGTAGACATGTTATCTAGACCAATTATGAATGCATCCACTATACTTAAGAATAATTCAGTACTGCATGAGAGCTACATTGAAAAATATGCTCAAGATATAAAATTTTAAAGATGCATATGCAACTTTAAGTCAAGGAAAATGAGTAGAAGAATTGGATTATCATGTTAAGGACCGACTCTTGTATCATTGTGGGAAGCTATACATTCCACAAACTGAAAGAGTAAAGATAATTCAAGAAGCACACACTTCTCCAATATCAGGTCACTTTGGGGTAAGTAAAACGTTTGCACAGCTGCGAAGATTTGTTATTGGCCAAAAATGAATGAGACAGTTTCTAGATATGTAAGAGGGTGTACCATGTGTGCTAAAAGCAAGCTCAACAATAGAAAACTAGGCTTGTACACTCCACTACTAGTTGCTTCTCATCCTTGGGAAAGTATTTCCATGGACTTTATTGGAGGACTGCCTAAATCTAGGCAAGGTCATGACTATTTGTATGTTGTTGTGGATAGGTTTAGCAAAATGTGTATTTTGATAGCTTGTAATAAACATATTACAGCTGAACAAACTGCAAAGTTGTTCTTTCAGCATGTATGGGTTCATTTTGGATTACCCACTTCCATTGTATCTGATCGAGACACCCGATTTGTTGGGAAGTTTTGGTTGAGTTTGTGGGAACTGATGGACACCAAACTGAAGAAAATCACAACCTTTCATCCACAGGCAGATGGCCAGATAGAAGTAGTCAACAGGACAGTGATCCAGTTGCTCAGAGGCCATTGCAGCAAGCATCCCAAACTTTGGGATGAACATTTGTGTTATGTGCAGCATGCTTACAACCGAGCAAAACATTCTTCTACACATAGATATCCTTTTGAGACCTGTTTTGGTTTCACAAGGTCTCCCTTGGATTTTGTCTTTGGTAAAGACATAGTAGTTGATGGACACAGTGATGTGGACAAGGAAACCAAGTTCATTGAAAAAATCCAAGAGATTCACCAGGTAGTACAAGAACAACTGGAAAAGAGCCAAGCCAAATACAAGGCAAGGCATGACAAGCATCAAATGGAGCATATTTCCAAGTTGGTGATCAAGTTTGGCTGTATATCAGCAAAGACAGAATGCAAGGTGAAGGTAAAAATCTAAAGCCAATAAGGTATGAACCTTTCAGGATACTTGAGAAAATCAGTGAGAATGCTTTTCGCCTTGATTTACCAGCTTACATGCACATCTACTTAGTTGTTAATGCAGACAGCTTGAGACTATTTGAACCTTCATTAATTGAAGATCCTGAAGAGTAGATTAAATTGCCTTCTATTGATGATTTGTTACCTGAATATCTCAACGAATTGCAGGAAGACACAGTTTTGGATAGGAAGGTGAGGACAACGCGTAGGGGAGATGTTGAGTACCTCAAGATTGGTCTCAAGGGTTCAAAGCTAAGCAGTGCAAAATGGATAGAGATTGGAAAAGTGAGACAGCTATACCCTCACTTAGTCGATGCTTGAAAACCAACTTTTGGTGGTCCAAAATCTTTTTCAGTGGGAAGGCCGTGATCCGAATTGGATCCTTAAACATTTCCATGACTGTTTCAAATTATGTTAGGCTTCAAAATCTTATGAATGACGAGCTTATCAGAGATGACCTCTGGACAATGGTAATTTGTGGTCAGCACAGAACAACAAGGATCCTCGGTCAAAGCGTGTTGACCGTTGGCCCATGGAGACCGCGCATGGATGCAAATTGGCAATCATAAGCCCAAATCCAAAAATAGGGGCAGTTTCTGATACGTGATTGCAGGGCAAAAATCTCAGTGAAGGAAAGCTTCGAGTGCTCGGTCATGAGGAAAACATGAAATCGTGTGGAAATCGTCAAAAGGTGGGTCCCGCACCCAAAACCGGCAAGATATCGCGTGCACTTCGAGCGATAAGCAGGTTTGGCTGAGTTCAGCGCGATGCCACACATTGGGTGACACATGTCCAACATATGTGAGAGAAAACCACGTACATCGTGTGAGTAACGATCGAGCAACTTATGTGCGTGATATAGATGGAGACCGTAGGATATGGAGGCTCCAGATCAACGACGAAGAATCAACCCGATGGAAGACCAGATTTGGCAGGGAAATAGACTGAGGTACATGAGATTTGAGGTTTGACATGATCGATGAGTTGGCAGAGGAATCAGTTTCGCGAGCGATCTTGGAGCAATGGAAATAATGGCCGATTCAAAGAGAACTGACACTCAGTTCGTGAGGAAATAGGTGGCCACCTCTCTATGAAGCGTTACACAGCGATGATGATGCAGAGCAAGGGAATTCCAGAGGATGGAGGTAGGTGATCCAAAGAGCTAGAAAGTGAAAACGAACAGTGAGGGAGCAGATTGGCTTTAAGCCACGAACAAACAAAGAGCATAGGGGACAGAAGTAGAGAGAAAGAAGTGAATTGCAGAGAACAAAGAAGCCGAGCTGAACTGTAAAGAAAAGGCAGCATCGAGTAGAAAGAACAGAGAGAGTCCGAGAGTGTGAGAACTCCAGAGAAGGCTTGAGAGGTTCAAGCAACTCCTCTATGTAGACTTGTCAGGGATTGACTACCAAATTGGACTCATAACAATGAGATCAGTTGAGGTCGAGATTCTGTAAGGGGAGTCTATGTACTCTAGAGACTTGAGGGATCCAAGTACAATCCTACTAATCATTCTCTATTAAGTGAGACTCAAATTGAGCTCCTTATTATAAAATCTCTGCTTTAAGACACAATAGAAAAGGCCACCACTAAAGGCTGGACTAGGAGACGTAGTCGAGGAGGATTGGGTGAACTCCTTATTAAATTTTTTTTGTTTTGTATTTGCTTACTGTGTTTCTATTACTGTTTCAAGTGCTTGTGTATTTCACAATCTTATCGGTCTGTTGCTTAAAATAACATAGGCACACCCCAGCACATGGGTCTATAATACCTTCATTAATTAACTGAGATCTTTCACAAGTGATTTCAGATCAATCATTACGTAATAGATTGCATATTTTTACTTGCGCATCAAGCCCAATATGAGCTCCTTGAGGATTGGGTCATGTGCCAAGTTGGCACCTTGGTATTGCGGTCCATTTGAGATCCTTGAGAGGATTCGACTAGTGGCATACAGACTTTCACTGCCACCAATAGTGAAAGTCCATGATGTTTTCCATGTTTCATTGCTTAAGAGATATGTGTAGGATGTTGATCATGTGATTGATTGGTCTGTATTATAGGTGGAACCAAACGAAGAGTTCCATCCAAAGCCACAATGCATTGTAGTGGAAACAACTCATGCTTCAGAACCAAGAAATAGAGTAGGCTAAAGTGCAGTGGAAGCACTTTGGGCCTGATGAAGCTACATGGGAGATGACTGATCATATGTGGGCATTATATCCTTCTTTATTTGAATATAGGTGTGTGTGTAGTTTTAAATGTCACATCGAGTTATGTTTATAAAAATCCAATAAGAAGTATGTTTTTCATGTATTAAGTAGTTGAAATTGTAAATATTACATCGAGAACTGTTATAGAGCTCCAATAAGCAATCTGTTTTGTTGGTCATAAGTGTCACATAACATTGAGGATGGTGTTCCCCCTAGGGGGAGGGGTTTGTAATAACCTCGGGTTGATTTTCTATGTAAATATATTAAAACAAGGTCATGAGACACGTATTCCAAGCTGAATGGAGGGGAAAACATTATAGTGGGAATCAATTGTGGTTAAGTAATAGCTATGGAAATTGGCAAAGGAAAAAGGCAATAAATGGAAAATTTAATAGAAGAAATAAAGGAAAATAGGAGAAAAGAGAGATGAAGAGATGAAATTATGCATGCATGGGAAATTAGAGAGAAATTAGATGAATGAAAGAAAAGAGGAAAAGGAAAGAACGAGACTAGACCAATGATAAAAAGGCATCATAAAAACAATTCACAAATTTTGTTAGTTTAATTTTCAATTACTTTAAAAAATAGAGCTCTTGTTGGGTTGTGTTATATTCTTTCCACGACTAGCCCACGTAGTTAACCGGGGGGTTAGAGCGGGGGCGGAGCCCACCTTCCTTGCGCCGATTGTGTAGTGGTGGTGGGGGGGGGGTCATAGGGGGTTTGAGGCATACCCATAACCCCACTTTATGGGGTCTGGGGCAGCGCCCCAAAAAATTTTGGTTTTGGACCCCATGTTAGGATGGGCGGACCCACCTCTGGTTTTGTGCATAATTTTTGCATATGTTTTTGGACGCGATGGTTTTCAGTCCATGGTATTGGATGCTTCGACATGTATAAATATGTATTATGAAATTGAAAGGAACATAATGAAAAATCAAGTTGGTAATCCCGGTTTTGGGATCCAGGGGAAAATCTCTGTGTATATGTGTTTTATGTGTTATGCTCTCGCATTGTTTATTTTCCGTGTTTTAGAATTCGTATGCAGGTTATTTATGTACAGGGTTAAAACCTACATTTTGTATCGGAGCAGTTTTGGCTTCAAGGAGACGCCTTTGTTGCTAAGGGGTTTCACTCGGGCCTGTGGTAGACCCTGTTCAGTGGGAGATCTACGAGATCGATTTTGGTGGTGAAAGAAAATGGCGAGTAGTGGAAAGATAGAGATTGAGAAATTTAATGGTCAGAGTTTTGAGTTGTGGAAACTCAAGATGGAGGATCTGTTGGTGGATAAAGATCAGTGGATCGCAGTAGATCCAGGTACTAAACCAACGAGAGTGTCCAATGAAGAATGGAAAAAGTTTGATCGGAAGGCAAAGAGCAAAATACGATTGTGTGTCTCAAATTCAGTATTGATGAATGTATCAGGGGAAGCTATGGCGAAGGCTTTTTGGGACAAGTTAGGGACTTTGTACCAATCTAAGTTTCTAGTGAATAAACTGTTCCTGTAGAAAAAACTGTATAACTTGAGGATGAAAGATGGAGACTCGGTGGCATAGCATTTGAACCCATTTAATACTGTGGTAAGTCAGTTAGCATCTATTGATATTAAAATTTTAGATGAAGATAAGTGAATCAGTTTGTTGTGTTCTCTACCAGATTCGTGGGATAGTCTGGTTATTGCAATAGGTAGCAATGCAACTGCCTTGCGTTTGATGAAATAGTCTCATCGTTGGTGACGGAGGAGATGAGACGGAAAAATATGGAGAGCCAAAATGGTGATTCCTTGTCTATACGAGGACGGTCCGAGAACAGAAACAAAAATAATTCATCGAGTGGGAGATCTTAATCTAGAGGGAGATATAAATCTCCATGAAAACCTATAAAGGTGGTGTGCCGGAAATGCGAAAAGAAAGGGCACTACAAAGGGGACTGTAAATCTAAAGCTCCTGATAAAGGAAATGGATTTGATGATGCTCCTTCTGCAGAGGCAAAAACCACCTCATATGAAGGTGGGAATGTGTACTTGGCTTCTTCAAGTACACATGTAGATCATGAGGCATGGTTGATTGACTCAGGTGCATCCTTTCACTTCACTCCCCATAGAGAGTGGTTCTGCGAGTATGAGAAATACGATGGTCGTGATGTCTTCTTAGGAGATGATCAGAAGGCTAGAATCATTGGTCGCAGAAAATTAAAGTTGAAGTTGCAAGGTGGAAGGGTTAGAACCCTTCCGGGTGTTCTGTATATTCCTGCGTTGGCCAGAAATTTGATTTCTATAAGCAGGTTGGATGATGCAGGTGTAAAGACAATGTTCGAGAAGGATACCTGCAAGATGGTTCGAGGAGCACTGGTATTGATGCGGAGAGTTTGGATTGGAACTCTGTACAAGCTGCAAGGTAGCACTGTTGTTGATGGGTGTAATACTTCTATGGTTCCTGAAAATGGAGCAAAAAATCTAGTGGTATCTGGAGAGAAGACCATGTTGTGGCATCAAAAGCTTGGACATATTGGAGAGAAGGGCCTTCGAATACTTCATGGTAAAGGTATGGTAGAAGGTATGAGTAACAGCTCTTTGGATTTTGATTTCTGTGAAAATTATGTATATGGGAAGCAGAATCAGGTGAGTTTCCCCTCTGGAGGTAAGAGGACGAAACAAATATTAGAGCTTGTGCACAGTGATGTGTTTGGACCTGTGAAAGTTCCATCACTGGGTAAGTCTGTGTACTATGTATGATTTATAGATGACTTCTCAAGGAATACATGGATATATTTCCTTAAGAAGAAATTTGAAGCCTTTGACAAGTTTAAAGAATTTAAGGCTCTCGTGGAAAATCAGACAGAGAAGAAGATAAAGGTGCTGAGAATAGAAAATGGTGGAGAGTTTTGCAGCAAGGAATTTGAAGAATTCTGTAAGAAGTGTGGTATATCACGACAGAATACTACTCAGTGGTGCTGGGTTAGGACAAGAATTATGGGCAGAGGCGGTGGATACTGCATGTTACCTGGTCAACAGGTCACCTTCATCAGCGTTGGAGGATAAGACTCCACAAGAGGCATGGACTGGTAATAAACACTCTCTTTCACATCTGAGGGTATTTGGATGTGATGCATATGTACATGTTCCAAAGGAGAAATGGACCAAGTTGGATAGTAAATCTGAAAAGTGCATCTTATTGGGTATAAGGATGGTTTAAAGGGGTATAAGCTTTAGAACCTAGTCACACGGAAGGTTGTGTACAACCAAGATGTGGTGTTCAGAGAGGTAAAAGATGTTATTAAACATGAAGTCCAACTAAAGGAACTTGAGAAGATAGAGTTTGAGGTTAACGAGGAAGAATCAAACTCTACAACAAAGGAGGAATCAGAAGATGAAGAGCCACAAACTCCAGGTGTGAGAAGATCATTCGAGAAAGAAGGCAGCCAGAAAGTTATAGTCCATCTGCTTTCTGTTCAAATTTTGCTTTATCTATTACTGACGATGATCCCATAACTGTAAAGGAAGCAGTAGATTCAGAGGATGGCAAACTCTGGAAAGAGGCCATGGTTGATGAAATGGCATCTTTGCTCAAAAATGAGGCTTGGGATTTGGTGGAGTTTCCGGCTCGAAGGAAACCCATTGGCAGCAAATGGGGGTTTAAGAAGACAAATGCAGAAGGGAAGGTGGAGAAATACAAAGCTCGGTTGGTAGCAAAAGGTTATTCCCAGGTGCCGGGAATTGATTTTGGTGATATTTTTTCTCTTGTTGCCAAGGTAACTTCTATTAGATTACTTTTATCTGTTGTTGCTGCTTTTGTTTTTGAGGTAGAACAGATGGATGT
>APFE030468965.1:34677-45433 GCA_000404065.3 Pinus taeda
GTTTTCAGGTATTTGCGTGCAACTAGTGATTATGGTTTGTGCTACCAAGGAAGACCAGGATTGGATAGAGTGTTGGGTATATGTGGCTTTGTTGATGTAGACTGGGATGGAGATCTGGATCAGAGAAGATCTACAAGTGGGTATGTGTTTAACCTATTTGGAGGTGCAGTCAGTTGGATGAGTAAGAAACAATCTGTAGTGGCACTATCAACTACAGAGGCAGAATACATGGCAGCCACTCATGCAAGCAAGGAAGCAGTTTGGTTGCAGAGATTGTGTTCAAGTATGGGGTTAGTACAGGAAGCTATAGGGATAGACTGTGACAACCAAAGTGAAATTTCCTTGGCAAACAACCCCGCACATCATTCAAAGACAAATCACATTGATGTTTAGTATCACTTTTTGAGGGATATGATAGAGGAAAAAAAGGTGTTGTTGGTAAAGGTGGACACTTTGAAGAATATTGCAGATGCATTGGCAAAATCTGTGAGCTCTGATAAGTTCTCTTGGTGTAGAGAAACAATGGGCGTTTCGGGGCTATAAAAATGACTAAGCTCTCTTGTGGCCCCCTGTGGAAAGAAAACAACAAGTGGGAGAATGTTAGGTTGTGTTATATTCTTTCCACGACTAGCCCACGTAGTTAACCGGGGGGTTAGAGGGGGGGTGGAGCCCCCCTTCATTGTGCCGATTGTGTAGCGGGGGGGAGTCACAAGGGGTTTGAGGCATACTCGTAATCCCACTTTATGGGGTCCGAGGCAGCACCCTGGAAAATTTTATTTTTGGACCATATGTTAGGATGGGCGGACCCACCTATGGTTTTGTGCATCATTTTCACACATGTTTTAGGACGCAATGGTTTTCGGTCCATGGTATTGGACGCAATGGTTTTTGGTCCATGGTATTGGATGCTTCGGCATGTATAAATATGTATTATAACATTGAAAGGAACATAATGAAAAATCAAGCTGGTAGTCCCGGTTTTGGGATCCAGGGGAAAATCTTTGTGTATATGTGTTTTGCTCTCACATTGTTTATTTTCCGTGTTTTAGAATTCGTATGCAAGTAATTTTTGTATAGGGTTAAAACCTACAGCTCTAAGAGAAGATAGAGGAAGAACTTGGACACAATAAAGAAAATAAGAAAAGGAAATCAAATGAGCACAATGAAAGGTTGGAAAAGTAGCTACAGCGGGAAGACATTGCAGGTAAAAGGTTGCATGTGTGATTTCATTGCTGAAATTTGGATGTATGGTACATGCATTTGGTTATTTGGTTGCTTTGTTGTCATTGGCATGGGACTTGCCTGGATTGATAGTGGTTTTCAACCTTGCCTTTCCATTTTTGGATAGTTGTGGTGTTGTGGGTTCCTTGTTCTGTTTTAAGCTTTGGATGGATGGCAAACTTTGGATCCTAGTGAGTGGGTCTCAAGAAATTCCCAAGGGTCAAAGGTAGAGATATGATTTCTCCTAGAACTCTTGAAGGATGGATGGAGACAAGAAAATCCCTCTGGACATGGTAAAGAGAGTTGGAGGCATCCAATATTGTTTGCTGTTAGTGATTTCTTGACTGGTTTAGGTGAGATCATTGTGGTTGAGGGTTGAGGTGATTTGGTCTCTGAAAGCCCTGTTTGGTTTTATTTTGGTTTAACACATATGATCCCTCATTCATTATTTGAATATGGTATGGGGGTGATTGATTGAAAGAGAGATTTGGTTCAAATGAATCTATGGTCGGGTGGTACGTGGAAGTCCCTAATTTGGTTGGTATTTTTCATGGATTCTTTATGGTTATATTCTGGTTATAGGCTTGGTTATATGATGTGTTATTTGTTATAGGCCATTTTGTCACATCTGGTCAATAAGTCTTCAACTGGATCAATCAACATCCTTTGACCCCTTTTTTCATCATCCTTTCACAAAGCCCTACGCATGAATCATTCTAAACCCCGAGTTTCTACTTGAAAACCCCTTGTTTCAGTCATTTTAAAGACCAACGCGCCCTGGTATATTACTGGCCAACATTGAATATCAGGTTTCCCTACTCTGCACATGTGTTGATCACTAACATATTTCTCAATGTTGGGGGTGCATTGATTCTAGAAATTCGAGAAAAAGAGAAAGAATCGAGAAGCTTCCTCTTCCAGAAGCTTCCAGGATATGTTGTAACCATTTACCTCAGATAAAAGTATCGAATCCTATCCTATCCTACTTTGGAGTTTCATACCTTATCCCTTGAGCTCATCCTCCCATCAAGAGTGGATCTCAAGCCTAGATTAGTAAAAGGATAAGAATTCATGAACTACCTTCTTCACCTACATATTTACTAACATCCATAGGTAAGGGGTTAGATTTTAGAGAGTGATTCTACCCTTATGCTGTTCATGTGAGAGATATCTTTCCATGCATTATGATGATTAGAGGTGCACTTTGTGACAAGGAAAGGACACATCAACATGGAGGAGCTATTATACAAGATCAACACATATTTTTGGTTATAACCCACTCCATTTCTATTAATACAAAGATTTCTTTGTTTTCCTATATATGATATTATGGTTTCATATATTTCAATACCATTTTGATCTATTGAATAAAGTACTTAGATGATGCTACATAGATTCTATGGATCGTTGGCTTGTGTTATCTGATTGTGTAGGTTCTAACTATAGCCATCAGAGCTAGTTTTGGAGCATTCAAGCTAAGGAAGGAGCGAAGCATATGATAGATTCCAGGTAGGATTCATCTTGTTATCTATTTACTTTAATGAAAATATTAGTCCCTCTGTATTTATGTTATTATAGGTTAGTCCACCAGGCCTAGGGAAGATACTTTTGTCCGCAATCATAGATTCTACATAAACAATTGGCAACCATACTGGGGAATGGTGTATTCCCTTGGTGGTTTCTTTGTCCATTGTGCTTGTATTACCTCTTCTTCAAACCTTTTACTATCTTATTCAATCAAGAACAAACCTAGGAAGACCTTTCATTGAGTCTCAATTATAATCCTTTTGTCATAACTTTGCATTCCTAGACCAACGCATCCTCTGGTCCTCTGACAAAGTGTTTCACCCCAACTAAGCCTTCTTTATGCCCGCGTTGCATAGCATTGGTGCCTCCTTTGCACCTGCGTTGGCCCCTGTTCACGCACAAGTTTTATTTTGTCTTGATTTTCTCTCTAATCAACCTTGTTACAACTACTCTTCCTTGAGTATTTAAGTGTCATGTGGTCCCTCTGAAGCCTCCATTTGGTTTTCTCTTGTTCTAGTACCTTTGGTAAGGATTTGTTTAAAGATTTTCCTTTGTTCTTATCATTAGGTCGTTTGCAAACTGATTTTGTTTGATCATTGAGTGCTTAGATGAATTGGTGTTCTAATCATCATTCTGAAAAGATTTCTTGAATTAGTGATTAGAAATTGCATCTTAGTTTTCTTAATTTTCAAAAATTAAGTGACTTGAAAATAAAAATTTTGCATTGGCATTTAGGGTTTTGTGTGTGCACCAAATTTGGAACAATTGCATTTAAAAGGGAATTGTAGTTTTCACATTGTTTGTTGCATATTCTATGTTGCATACTCTTTGTCTCTTCCCTTCCTTAGATATATTTTCATTGAATGAGAAAGATTTCATTTCCTCATGTTAGTTTGAATTTTAGGATATTCAGGTGACATTCATGGTGAGCCCAAAAATTGAAATTTAATTGAAGATAAACATTAAAATCTATTGAATCAACCTAAGGAGCATTTGTGACACTAACACAAACATTTAGAGGTCTAGGATAGACACGAGTTCTGATGTTGTTAAACGTAGGAGTTGTTGTTGTTTTCTAGCGTTGTGTCCCATGGGTGAAATTCATTCCACGTATGTGAGTGTATAGGATCGATCTCCATGTATCTTTGGGTATACTGAACGATGCTCCATGCATGTAAAGTATATGGAAATTCTCTCATTGAATGATTAAGCATTAGACAACACTACTATGGACTGTCGTCGAGTATATTTTAGAAGTCCCTTATAGGTTGCTATCCTCACCATAGGTAACCAAGTCAACCGTCTTGTGTGCCATCATACACTGAACACAACATTCAGGGAGATTTCATGCATGTATGTTAAGTCCTTGGTTTGCCAAGGTGTATATTGTAGTTCATGGTTTCTTGGTAATCCTTTATGCCTATATTACCCTCGTTTTTATTTTATTTTTTGTTCATTTCTAAAAAAAATTATCCAACATGGAAGAACAAAATCCCCCACTCCATCATTCTCGTAAAATGAAAAATAAGCCTCCTATTACACCAGAGGCTACTCCTGATCATCGTCCGAAGCATAAGAAGACGAAAACTACCAAATTGGGAAATTCAAGAACTACTTCTGGTCCTCCTCCCAAATTTGATCAACCAGAATCATCTTTCCCTTTGAGTAATGAGCCCGAGATCACCTTTATTCTTGCTAGCGAATATGACACAATCGAAACATAAGTCCCTGAAACCTTATTGCCTGAGGTTATTGAATCTAACTTCCCTAAGTTAGATACTTTACTTCCTAAGGTTGTTGAACCTGAGGAACCTCATCCATCTTCACCTATCACTTCGAGACCTTCCCCTTCTCTTTCTTTGTCTCAGACAAAAACTCCAACCATAAATCTTGGACCTGACAATGAACCTCTTCTATACGGACTTGTGAGTATTGAAGAGATCCTTTAAGAGAAGCCTTGTCCCTCTATGCTTGTTCATTGGAGTGGAATCCATTTTTATCACATTGATCCTCTTCCTCCTCTTCAAACTCCAACACAAACTCCTTTATTTGATTCTTTTGACTCACTAGTGGATTCCCGCGACAATCTTCATTGGGATTGTTAACCATGATTGGATCCGATTTGACCTCCCAACCCGTGTCCACCACTATGGTTGAGACATCAAATGTTGCTTCCTCATGCATCTTTGCAACATCACTAGAGGCACATTTGTATGGTGGCCCATCCGTCCCACTTGGATATCATTCTTTATCTGGTACCTTCTCTGGTGTAGCTTCCTGTCCTTTGATCTCTCCCATGTCATTCATTTCAGGAATTCCATCTAGCACTTCTCTTATCAATGCTACTCAACCTTCTCCTTCTCCTCCACCTATACCTACAATTGAACAATATGCTAGCCTTTATGTTAGTGGGAAAGGTCATCTTCAACAACATAAATGTCCTTATGTTGGGTGCCCTCCATCTAGGTTGAAGTTGCCTCCATCAATCCCTCCTCCTATGGTAGGGGGAATCCTGTTGTTAATATACCTCAAATTGGTAATCAAATTTATTATAATCCTCCTCATCCTGGGATGGCTACCAGTGTTTGGAAACCTACTTTTCCCATCCAACCTAGTTCATTTTAGGACCGATTGTTCAATCCTCAACCCGTTCCATATTAATCTCAAATTCCTATCCATTAATCTATGCCTCAACAAGCTCAAATACATGTAATTAAACCTTTACAGGTTTTTATTGCATCTCAACCTATTTCGTTGGTATCTGGTACACCTCAAGTTTCACTTACCCAACCTTTATAAGGCACCTTATAGTCTCAATCATTTAGGCAAGGTATTCCTCAAATTCTAGTAGGACAGACTGTGTATAGCATGGCACAATCCCAATCAAACCCACCTTATGCTTGGATGATGCAAAATCGAGTGGGGAAATAGTATAGACCTTATCAGGGTGTTCCTCAAGTTCCTTTTCAAGGTAACATATCCAACCCAACCATTCCAACTTTCACAGGGTTACCCTGGAGATGGTCAATAAGGTTACACGTATGCTGGTTACCATAATCCTCCTTATTCTCATGCCCAAGTTCCTCTTTGTCATAACCCTCCTTATCGAGGAACGCAAGTACCTATTGCTAAGGTCATTCCTTCTTATCCAAGCTATCCTCCACTAGATTTTAACTGGAAGTTACCCTTTTTTGTGACTTTCGAATTTCCAAACTTGACTTCGCTCACCAATGATCCCATCGCTCATTTGCCTTGGTGGCCAATAATTTGTACCAAATTTCCTTATGATATCCCAAAGTTCAATCAGAATCCTGGAGAAGACCCATCAACCCATGTCATGACGTATCATCTTTGGTGTTCTTCAAACTCCCTTAATGATAATTCCATATGATTACATCTTTTCCAACATACTCTTGTAGGTACCACAAATAAATGGTAGATTGGGTTACCTAGAGCTTCGTTCCACAATTTAAGTTCCTTCGCTACTACTTTTATCACGCATTTAAAATTACCCATCCGGTATGAAACTGGAATGAAAAGTTTGACCAAATTTAAACAAACTAAAGCCACTCACATTTCAGATCAAATTCATGAGTGGCAGTGTCGTCACCAGTTGGTTAAGACCTATGTTTCAGATCAATTTCTAGTGAAATGGTTCATTAAATCCCTGTTGCCATCTATCACAGAGGATGTAGCTAAAGATGGATTCATGACTAGAGAGCAAGTAATTTCCCGTGCTTAGTATTTGGACCTTATCTATACCTCATTTAGCACGCTTTATGAAAATATACCAGATGCTCTAAGACCTTCAAGCGTTGTTCCTCCCACTTGTAAATAATTTCATGTTGCTAATGGCATAATTGGTTCTTCTAGTTCGTAGATAGTGAGTAAACCATTTGGTGTTGTTGTTACTCCTTCTTCCCAAATCTCTTCATCCAATGCTCCTGTGGCTTCTTCTTCCTAGATAAATGTCATTTCATCTAATAAAGGAAAATATCAATAGAAACCAAGAAGCAAGAAGAAAGGAAAAGGAAAAAAGAAGAAAGACTCTTCACTCGAGGATAAACAAACAAATCCGTCCTCTAATGAGCAAAGAAAGCCTCACTAACCATGGTTGATTTTTAATGAGGATCACTTTACTCGTGATTGTCCTCACCACAGAGAATTGAATTAGTTCCTGGAATCCTCCACTTATCTCGCAGTGTTGACCAACCCATTTCCCAATTAGGAGACCCACATGGTTTCTCGAGACCCATCTTCCTCTAACATGGTTTTAATTCTTCCTTTCACGAAGTATAAATCTGATGTTATGGTAGCTACTTGAAACAAAGACTATGGTAATGTGAATCCCCTAAATGGTCAGGCAACTAATCAACCTGCCAATTCAACATCACTCCCATCTAATCCTTCTCCACCCACTATTCCTACAAAGTTAACTATTAAGCCTCTAAAGGGCGTTATTCATAAGTTTGCTTTCAATCTTCATGTAAGGGCTACTCAAAATTATAATGTAGTTGAAGACTTGGCTCAGTCTCCATTAGCTATGTCGACCCTCAAGGTGTTGCAAAACTGCTTCGCACAGAAAAAGGCTTTGCTTTCGGCTATTGAATGTGTGGATCATTCAGATTCCAACCTAGTTGTTTTCAACCATGAAAACTATGCCCCTCACCTTCCAGCTCAATTGGCCTTCATCATCTAGGTCGTTTTCCATGGTAAGAACATTCATCGCTCTATTATGGATGAGGCAACCTCGACCTATATCATGTCTATGTCTTGCTAGACAGCGATTGGCTTTCCTCAACTGAGTCAGTCACCTACCACATTGAAAGATTTTGATGGGAGAACATATAAGCCTTATGGTATTCTGAATTCCTTATAAGTAAAATTAGGGGGGAAAATGTACCGTAGAAGTGGAAGTTATTGTCAGACCTCTTGATTATAATATTCTATTGGGTCACACGTGGGTTTACACCATGGTCACAATCGTTTCGACTTATTTACATATGATCACCTTTCTTCATAAGGGTAGGATTGTGGCAATTGACCAACTAACTTTTTTCGCCTCTGATTCTCATGTTACTGGAAGTGTCCTGCTTGTAGGGGAAACTCTACATTCTTATCAGCATGTTGAAGGATTCCTCACTAATGGGAACCTTTTCACTTCCCAAAAAATCATCTTTTGTTTCTTACATCAATATGATATCATCTTATACTATCTAGACTGATCCATGGATTATACCATATGAAACTAGAAGCCATAGTTTTGGCGACTAAATTCGGCTTAGCCCCATTGAAATTGATTATGAAGCCCTCTATTTGGCTTGTGCAGCTCACACCTTCTCTTTGATCAATTGGGTTGATCTATCATTGCATTATGGCACGTCTTCTGATACATTATCTCGTATATGATCTACTAATGAGAGCATAATGGAGATCATGATGCTATACAATGCATCGTGGGATGATAATCACCATCGTTCCTCCTTACCAGATTCCATTGAGGATAATCTCAATGATGTGTATCTACCCAATATCGTTGACTATTTTACGAATTCCATTTCTATTCATGAAGTCGATTCAGAAAAGAATATCTAGAATATCTAAGAGGCAATACCTCTTCCTTTGTTAAACCAAGTATTGTCGAAAATATACACATTGGTGCGTCTTGCTCTCCATCTGAGATTGAGACTTATAAAGCCCTATTTCACAAGTTTTGTGATGTCTTTTCTTGGACTCATTAGGAAATTCTAGGTATCGACCCAAATATAGTGGTGCATGAGATTAAAATGTATCGTGATGCTAAACCTATCCTATAGTGCCTCTATCTGGTCCATCCAAAAAAGGTTTCCATGATAAGGAGTGAATTTGAAAAACTCACATTCGTTTTGGTTTCATCTACCTTGTTCCTTTGACCAATTGATTGTCAAATACTGTCCCTGTCATGAAGAAACATGGGACAATCTGTGTATGCATCGATTATTGGGATGTGATTCACGCTTGTCCAAAGGAAAATTACTTGACCCCATTCATCGACCATATTGTTGATGACTGCACGGAATTTTAAATCTATTCCTTCATGGATGGTTTCTTCGAGTATAATCAAATCAACATTCTCCCAGTGGATCAACCTAAAACCGCATTTATTTATCCCTGGGGTACATTTTCCTATCGAAAACTCCCTTTTGGTCTAAAGAATGCCAGGGCCACGTTTCAAAAAGAAATGGATTATACTTTTAATGATATTAAACACATCATGTATCCTTATTTGGATGATCTCCCTGCTCATTCTAAGTATCAGGTTGATCACCTGATGCATCTCAAGGCCATTTTATTATGGTGTAGAGACTATAATATTCGAATTAATCCACACAAATGTGCGTTGTGCATCAGTTCTGGTCAAATTATTTGTTTTGTTATTTCAAAACATGGAATCCATATCAATCCTCTGAAAGTATAGGAAATCATCAACCTGCCTTCACCTTCTTCGCTTGTTCAACTTCAACGACTTCAAGGGAAAGCTAACTTCCTACGAAGATTCGCCCCTAATTACGCTGAGTTGACCAAAGGTTTCACTCCCTTGCTTAAGAAAGAGGTTCCCTTCCATTGGGACAACGCTGCTCAAAAAGCGTTTGATGACTTGAAATATGTACTAGTTCAGGCATCTCTCTTATATCCCCCTGATTATCAGTGTGACTATTTCTTGTATCTCACTGCTGTCATTTCTACTATAGTAATGGTATTTTTCTAGGAAGATGATGTAGGGAAAGAACACACCATATATTATCTGATTCAGAATCTCAATGATATCGAAATTATGTATACCCAAGTATAAAAGCTGGCTTTGGTAGTCATTCAATCCATTCAAAGGTTCTGCCATTACATCTTGCTTCGAAAAATCATGGTTGTTTCAGATTGCAACCCTATGACATACATTTTTTCACGTCAATTGTGTTGAAAATGGCAACAAGAAATGCTAGAAATAGTGCTACTAAAAATAGTAGTTTGGGTACCAGTGCTGGATTGGGCAACAGGGAATGAAAAATGGAAGTGCTAAAAACAACATTCTATTTTTAGCAGTTTAGGATGGATTCCTATTTTAGTCAGTCCCTAGACTAAAAATAGGAAGTAAAATTCGAATTTGAACTTAAAAGTTGTTTGAAAATAAATAAATTAATTCATCTTGAGTTAATTAGTTAAGGAAAATCAAACTTGAAGTCTATGCGAGGACATGCAATAGTTTCTCTATTAATTGAGGAATTTATCCATCAGTTAAAGAGATAAGGATGAGTTGTAATTAGTTGGATCAGTTAACTGAATCAAGTCCAGCTAGATTAATTTAATAGTTTGTTAAATTAATGAGAGTTTAGTTAGTTAATGCTTGCATGCATGTAACCACTGTATTTCAGATAACTGAGTATTCACTCATGGATAACGCATGTGTGTCAGTTCAGGCAGAGACCCAGTTGAGATCAAAAAAGAGACAATGTACTATCAGTTGGATGAATATTTTTCCTATAAAGGAAGCTCATCCATGATGAGGATTTATCTCCTTCAGGACTGCGTAGTTGGATCAGAGGTTAGTGAGTGTGTGAAGAGGCCAATTCACACAAGTAGCTACACTCTACCCCAATCAAAATTGTGCAAAGAAATAGGAGGTTTGGAGGCTAGACTAGAGGTTATATAAAGGCCTTTGACTGTCTATGAGAAATAGAGGTATTGCAGAGAGAGCAGGATAGCTTTTGAGCTGATTCTTTTTGTAACACTGGCTATATTTCCACGTTTATGATAATACAGAGTTGGGGTTTTAGGCTGAGGCTTTCCCCGGGTAAATTATTTTGTGTTATGTGTGATTGATTTCTCCATATCAGTTATATGTGTTCTTATTGATGTTGCTCATGTTCGATTAAGCTTCCTCTAAATTGTTTGTAGAAGTAGATCAACTATTTTTCTTTAGTATATTGCATTATTAGGTGATTGATCCGGATTTAAACAGGAACGCAACAAATTA
>APFE030468966.1:0-13003 GCA_000404065.3 Pinus taeda
ATTAAAAGTTTATTTTTATTTTATTTTTTATTGTAACCAAGCTAAAATGTTTAACATACATTAAATTACAACATCCATTTTTACTCTTATCCACCAAGCCCGAGAGGGATCAAATATTTTTCACTCTATTCTAGTTTGCATATCACGATATTTGATACTTCTCGGAGGTTAGTAGATCCAAGTAACAATGGATCTATGTTGGTTTAATTCCCCCATTTAAATAGGCTACATTGCAGGTGAATACCATGGGTCAATACCATGTGCCATTTTGGTGAATACCATGGGTCAATACCATGTGCCATTTTTATTTTTATTAATACTAATATTAGGGTTAATAATAATTTTTTTAAATGGTATTAATAACAATCTAGTCCATGGTATTTGTCCCATAGTATTTTGCCCATAGGTTTCACCTAAATATAACACATTTTTTGAGTGTTCGTAAATATAAGGTGACTTATGGAGTAAATATGAAAAAATGTTTTATTTGTTTACCATACCTCTCGTTTATTTATATTTTTATTAATTTACCATACCTCTTTTACAAATATGGTATTTTCCCCATGGGATTCACTTAAATAAAACCTTTTTCTTATGCTTTCATAAATAGAACGAGGGTTATGGACTAAATATAAAAAGAGGTTTTATTTATTTACCATACGATCTAGTTTATTTATATTTTTATTTATTTACCATACCTCCACTTTATTTATATTTTTATTTGTTTACACCCTTGCATGTATATAAGGTGACTTTTGGAGTAAATATAAAAAATGTTTTATTTATTTACCATACTTCTTATTTATTTATATTTTTATTAATTTACCATACCTCTTGTATAAATATGGTATTTGGGCCATGGGAATCACTTAAATAAAACCTATTCTTGAAAATGGGCGAATGGATTCACTTAAATAAAACTTATTCTTGAAATTGGGCGAATGGAAGGTTGTAACTCCTAATTTCAAGGGCTAAATTTAACTTTTTTACACTCTCCCTTAAAATAAGGTGGGCTATTTTAGGTGATTTGTAAAAATGTACTATGATACAAAATATTCGTCCACTAAAAATTTAAAACCCCTTAATTTCGCCAAAGGGCGAACATTCGCCCCTAAAATAATCTATGCTTACAATAGTGTCACACCCCAAACCATACACCATTGGTTGGTAGATACATAAAAAAGACATATGTGTCAGCTAGAAGTGTCGCTTGTCCTACAACATCAAGCCCTTCATAGACGAGATACTATGTGATGTTTGCCCCACTTGAAGTTTGTGATGTTATTTTAGGAAAACCTTATACGTGAAAACAAAATATTGTTTATGAATCTTGACCCCATGGTATTGTTGTTACTCTAGGGGATCAACTCTATAAGATACCAAAGGTAGTTCTAATTATTGTTATTTCATTGATCTCAACAAAAGAGTGCAAGAATGTAGTCTCTCATACTTCCAAGTTTTTCCTCTCCACGGTTTGGTCAGAAGGTGAACAATAGGTCACTATAACCACCACAACTTCAGTACAAGCTCTCATAACACAAGTAGGTGGAGAAGCTTGTAGATGGATATAGAGATATATTCACCTCACCTACAAAGGCACCCTTACACTTCCAAGTCACACATCCACTTACACAATATGAAAGTTCCATATGTTCAACATGGTTACGACAAATCTCTTTACAACTAGATTAGATATTTTCAAACATGTTTAGGGTTCCACTTAGCAATCACCATGGATGTTAATTTTCAGGATGCATCTTCACCAACAAATTCCTTCCATGCTCATGTTGAAACATATTGACCAACCAAAATTTTTGAACCTAACTTTTCCAACAACAGGTTCATGATTCCCTATAAAAGGCTAATGCCACGCACAAATAATGACATGACCAACATCATGTTTTGTGTAAGTTTCGGGATACAACTAATAGGATTATGGACACCAAGGTGAAGGGTACTCACCAAGAGAAGATACAGGTCTATCAAGTAGTTAAAATAGAGTAGCTTCTTCACCAAGGCAAGTGGTTCACCAAGGACCACGTACAACAGAAATTTCCCCATTTGATGAGGGAACTTGGGGACCATTTCTTCCTAAGGGGGGAGGATTGATTCAGGTGGATGATGATTACCGCAATTAATAATTAATTTTCTACCAATTTGTGTTTACAACACATGGATTTCGTAAAACCATGGATGGTATTTGTAATATTCATGATAATAAACAAAATAGATCATAATAGTGAAGTGAGAACCTAATCACACGATGGTTTAGTTTTTACCATCGTAATTTATGATATTCACCCATGGATTTTTTAAACAAGTGTATTTAACCTTGGTATCATAATTTATTATATTCACCCATGGAGTTTGTAAACTATGGTGTTTACCCATTGATCTAAGTGGATCTTTATAAAGTACCAGTGGCATGGTAAAAGGCTCAAAACTCAAAGTGGTATATTTTGGCTAAACTTAGCATCAGATCGAAGTGCTTGTCATCCTGATTCCAATGGTGTGAAAAACACTCAAATCCGAGTTCATATGAAGAAGTTAGATAAACTCAAAGTTCAAAGTTTGACTTGTCCAGGAGGTAGGAGGAGATGACATGGAAAACACTCTGAGCGAATGAGGAAGCACCAAGTGGCAGGCTACCATTGGTCCCACATATCGTATATCACAGGAGGAAGAGGCTGCAACTTAAAGAAAATTGCCCCAACGGAGTATGGTTGTGATGTGATCAAATCACAATCACCCATCGCAAAAAGATAGTGTTTCTAAATCGGCCCTCGACAGGATCTCGGTCGTGATTGCGATATCACATATCGCAGATCGGAAGGGATCCAATGTTTACAAATCGGCCTCGGCAGAGTCCAGTTGCGATGTGATATATATCAAAATCACAGTTCGCAGAAGGGGAGTAGTAGCATGGAGTGCCAACCTCTGTTCCACGCAGATTGGAATTTGAGATGGGGCCTAAACCTGAAATTTTCTACATCGTGTTTAATAATCTCGGAGGGTCTTTGGTTCTCGTAGAATGCTTGATGTGTGGGTTGGTCTGTCTGTCGATTCGAAACGCCGATGGGTTATCAGCACTGATAAATCCACCGAGTTAAGGTGATTTCACAATCAAATCAATTAAGGGAGTTATGCCATGTTTGTGAGGGTTGTTTCCCTGTACTATTCAGGGGTCCAAGAATCTCTATTGGGAAACGTCGCCTGCTTAACTTGGTCTATCGTTTGGAACTGTCCGGGTATTGAGGGATTTGCCACCATGCTTATTTAAAGGACCATTTGTGTTGGAAGAAGGTAGAGGGAATAAGTGGAATAGTTCAGAAGCATTGCACATAGCAGACCCGGGCCTTGGTAGCAGGCCAGGACCTCTCCTTGAGCAGTAGGAAGGTTTCGAGAAGTTGCAGAAGACCTGATTATACAAATTGGGTGTTTGGATAGGCATTTTTACATGATTTTTCGGCAAGAGTTCAGTGGTACTGGTTGTTTCTGAAGTTGGGCTCTCCATTCTTCGTCCATCTTCCAGCTTGGAGGTATAAGGATTATAAAGAATGTTTCTTGTACTTTTATCTCTTTTATGCCATTTAATGAATGAAGGCCTCCCCACTATTGAACAGGGCTCGAGGACGTAGTCCATATTGGACGAAATCTGTAATCAAATCATTGTGCCATGGTTTCAAGTTCTTCTGGTTATTTCCACATTGTTTATGTGCTTTTAAGTTCGATGGTTAATTAGCTCTGTTATATGTAATTCTGATGCATCTGTAAGTAAAAGATCTTGGATCAAGTTTGGTATCAGAGTAGGTCTTTGTTGATGCGAATTGCATGAGTATATGCTAACTCAGAACAAGCTGTGAAAAGGAAAAGGAATGCTTAAGTCCTTTGATCTTGAAGCAGGATGTGCACAACGAAGAAGAAACATGGAAAATGAAGAGGCTCGTTGGGAAGAGGAACAAAATTTCTGAAAGGTATTCTACAATATGGCAGAGAAAGTGGAAAAACTATTTTAAGAGTACGAGAAGGCCCTCTTGCATGAGAAGAAAGATGCAAATTGTGGATCGTCACATCATGGAGATGGTGAAGAAGATCCCCCTCCCTCGCTGTCTTCAAATGATAGTTCTTATCACTCCAATTGCGATTCTAGACATACCTCTAAGAAACCTTTCCTTAAATTAGATGTAAAGTTTGACTTGCCTATGTATGCTAGAGTGTGTAATTCAGAAAAGCTCAACAATTGGATTAGTCAGATTGAGGTCTATTGCTAGATCCAACAGATCGAAGAAGATGAGACAAAGATCTAGTTGGAATCCCTTCGACTGAGTGGCACTGCTCTCATTTGGTGGGATAGCAGATTGCAAGGTAGCAAAAAAATGGGTAACCTTCTTTCCTCATGGTCAAACTTTGTTTCTGCATTGAAGAATCAATTTTACCCTCTGGGATATAAAAAAAAAAAAAAATCATTAATGGAATGGCAACACCTAAGGCAAAGCAAGGGTCAAAATGTGAAAAACTTCACCAAAGAATTTAGGAAACAAGCATTGAATTTGAGCATTCCATTAGATTCACCAGAGATTGTAACTAAGTATACGGTTCCTTACACAGTTACATACGACATTCATTATTATTGTTCGAGCCTGCTACTATCGATGAGGCCAGTGTGAAGGTCATGTATCTCGAGATAAGGGGTATGCATGAACAAAATTACCACCCAAAAAGAGCTGAAACAACCAAGAGAAGAGGAGAAAATCCCTCTTGTACACATTGTGATAAAGAGGGGCATGACGAAGAGAATTTCTAGAAACTACACCCTGAGCTCAGGCCTAGGAGGAATAAAAGAAGGGAGAGGCATAAGACAACTTCCACCCTACAACAGGATCACAAGTTTGAATCAGAGGAAGACGAGAAGGTCACAGTTGCGGGATTTACGCGAGGTAGAACAATTCACCTGGGGTCAGATTCCGGTGACAAAAGTAAGATCACAACTCTTGGGATCGCAACGGATGGACCCATCGATCTGGGTTCCGATTCGGGCGATGAAACAAAGGTGTCAATAGATATTGTACCAAAGGTGAAAAGGACACCCAATGCGGCATGGATCCAGGAACTTGAGGAGATCAACCAAAGCATTTAAGTAGAGAATATTGAGCTAAGGGGACTCCTACAGGAAGCTGAAAGGGAGAAACAAAGGTTGCTACGCTAGTTGCAAGCCAAGGACGAAGCCTTGGAAAAGTTGTAGCTAATTGCCTTGAGGTAAAAAGTGACTCTTCAACTTCATGTACCTTTTCTGATGATGATTTCACTGTTTTTGAAAAACATACTACAGGTATCAGATCCAAACTGTTGAAGAAAATGGGGTATCAGGGGAAGGGCCTCGAAATTAATGACCAGGGCATCATAAACCCCATCAAAGTGGAGGAATTGCCTCGTCATGCAGGACTCGGGTATGTCAGGAAGGAAGTTGGGGAATGCTCCAAAACAGCTAGTAGCCTACCGATGATAGATGATGAGGGCACCTTACCACATTCTAGTGACAGTGAGGGATCCATATACCCTTATCAGAGGCACATAAGGGGAAAGCGCTCTAAGACGATTTAGAAAGTTTAGAGGAGAAAGAACCGTGGTAGCCATGGAAACGAGGTGGGACATCAAGGAGCCACATACAATATGCTCAGTGTTGAGAAAGTATCGATAAAGGAGACAACGGGTGAAATTGATCAACGAATGAATCCACCACAGTCATGGCGGTCCTCTTTATTAAGTAAAATATGGTTTTTTTAGATATAGTAGCTTGTTAGGGCCACGATTTGTAAATCATGCATTGAAAGTAAATGTAAAAGTGATGATGTGTTTTCCATCACTTCAAAACGCAATGATGATGTTTGTGGCCTTTTCGTATGAGTAGTTGAGGTATTGGTTTTTTATTATGTAATCCTTGACCAAAGAGAGTGTGCTATAAAATCTTGGCAAGTGAGGGTTTGTTTGATTCATGTATGGGTTATATATGATTGCAAAGGATGTACCAACTTTGAGTGCAGGTGATTGAAAGTGTGGATTGGTGAGGACACAACCAGTGTGATGGATGTGTTAATGTTTTTACATTCGTGTGGGATTCAAAAGGAATGCATCCGAGTAAAGCTTGATGGATGAAGAAAAAGGTAAGGGAGCCATTTCCTCACTTGTCAACTGACCGAAAAGGATTTTGGCGGTCCAAAAGCTCTCAGTGGGGAGGATTGATCTAGGTGGATCTTCAAAAAGTACCAGTGGCATGGTAAAAGGCTCAAAACTCAAAGTGAAGATTATGGATAAAATTAGCATCGGATCGAAGTGATCATCATCTTGATTCCAACAGTGTGAACAACACTAAAATATGAGTTCATATGAAGAAGTTAGAGCAAGTGAAAGTTCAAATTTTGACTTTTCCAGGTGGTAGGAGGAGATGACATGGAAAACACTCTTAGCGAATGGGGAAGCGCCAAGTGGCAAGCTTCCATTGGTCCTGCATATCACAGATCGCAGGAGGAAGAGGCCACAACTTAAAGAAAATAGGCCTAAGAGATTTATGGTTGCGATGTGATCAAATCGCAATCGCCCATTGCAAAAAGGCAGTTTTCTGAATCGGCCCTAGTGGAGTCCAGTTGTAATGCGATATATATCACAATCGCAGTTCGCAGTAGCATGGAGTGCCAACCCGATTCCACGCTGATTGCGATTTGTGATGGGGCCCCAGACCCAAAATTTTATACATTGTGTTTAATAATCTTGGTGGGTCTGTGGTTCTTGCATAACACTTGATGTGTGGGTTGGTTTGTCTGGCGATTGGAAACGTCGATGGGTTATCAACGCCAATAAAGCCGCTCGGTTAAGGTGATTGGATGATCAAAGTAGTTAAGGGAGTTCCACCATGTTTTTAAAGGTTGTTGCCACGTACTATTCAGGAGCCCGAGAACCTCTATTGATAAATGTCGTTTGCTTAACTTGGTTTATTGTTTGGAACTTCCTGGGTATTGAGGGATTTGTCGCCATGTTGATATAGAGGACCATTTGTGTCAGAATAAGGTAGAGGGAATCAACAGAATAGTTCAGAAGCATTGCGCGCAACAAACCGTGACCCTGGCAGTAGGGCAGGACCTTGCCTTGAGCATCATGGAAGTTCTGAGAAGTTCTAGAAGTCCCGATTATCCAAATTGGGTGTTTGGATAGGCGTTTTTGCATGTTTTTTCGCCAGGAGTTCAGTGGTATTGGTTGTTTTTGAAGTTTGGCTCTCTGTTCCTCGTCCATCTTCTAGCTTGGAGGTATAAGGATTGTAAAGAATGTTGCTTGTACTTTTATCTATTTTTATGCCACTTAATGAATCAAGGCCTCCCCACTATTGAGTAGGGACTAGAGACGTAGTCCAAATTGGACGAACTCCGAATCAAATCATTGTGCCATGGTTTCATGTTCTTCCGGTTATTTCCGCATTATTTATGTGTTTTTAAGTTCCATGGTTAATTAGCTCTTTTATATGTAATTCTAATGCATCTGTAATTAAAATATCTTGGATCACCCATGGTATCTGAAATGTTACAAGAGGCATGATTCTTGGTGAAAATATACCCATAAAAGTATAAATACAAGACTTCACCATGGATTAAACTATGTTTTTTTCTCACAATGTAGTCTCATGGTATATTATCAATTCAATTAAGATATTTGCTTTCTTTTTATTTTATTTTTACAATATTTCTCTTATGCATTGTGATATATTCCTTTGTCATTCATGAAGTTTCATTTCTTACAAAACTTGGATCACATCAACATTAATGCATTAGTTCCCAGGAGAACTTTGTAGTTAAGCATGCTTGGGCAAGCGTAATACTAGGATGGGTGACCTACTGGGAAATTTTAGTTTTTATTCTTTTGTCACTCTTTAAGTCTCATTCCTCCGATGATCCAGGTCATTGGAAATGAACAACTATGGTATTCCAACAATAAGGAACAACTATGGTAGTCTAACAATTAGTGAAATTTACCTAAGGGAATCATTACAGTGGGATCTACAAGCAATTCAGGGATTATAGTGGATTATGGAATGTTATCAAGTAACTAACACTCTTCCTACATCAGTACAACCGTTACAGGTTGGTTTCTTGAAAAAAATGTTGTCATGGAAAAGGAACAAAGGAGATCAATGAAACTTTCTTAAAGGGATTCCATGTTACTCTTCAACACAAGTAGTCAAAGGATTTACAGAAAGAAAAGGAAGTGGTAAAATGGTTGTTCATACTGGGGTCAAATCTAAAGTTCATGAAGATAGCGGATGCCCTTTTTAAATTGGAGACGTTAGACACATGTTTGTCCAAAGTAGCTCGATCTGATTGGAGGATACTAAGATGGGCATTGAAGCCATCAATGTTGGCCTTGATCCAGCACAGGTTTATGGAACACCCTTGTAAGGAGGTAGGACTTGCATTTGCTTCTTTCCTTAGTGAGTCATAAGGATAACTACTCATGTTCCCCCCCTACAACTATGACATTCTAAGAAGGGTGTTACATGTGATTTTGGAAAGCATCCAAGGATTGCATGATACTGAGGACCTTACCTTTGGTAAGAAACTCAAGCTCTTAGATGTGATGGTTAGAACCGTATTGTGTGCCATTGTGCTTGATTTATAATGCAATGACTTGATTTTTCAAATATTTCATTGTTTTCTTCACCAACATCAGACAATATCATCTAGGCATTGTTAAAAACAACATGCAAAATATTTTTTCGTTGATTTTAGGTGAAAATGATGCCGTTTCCAAGCAACTGTGATCAAAGGTGTTGGCTATTTGGAGGAAGGAGAAATTTGTTTTATCTGTTTCTCATGAAATCTCATAAAAATTGTTTAAGCATAACATAAATAGGTTCAAAAAGAAATTGACTAAAAATTAGATAAATTCAATGGGGTTGCAGGTCACATGATAGTCTGACAAGGGTAAGAATCCAATAAGAAGGAATATTTCCATCAAGTTAGGGGATGTGGAAAATTGGTAGCTTTGGTAGGTTTAGTAAGAGAAAGAATATATTGTAGCCAAAAAAGTTCAAGATAATGAAGAAATTGTGGCTATGGAGTGTCAAAAAATTACCCAACCTCAAGAAGACAACATGTCGGCTGATGAGGAATTGGTAGAAGAAGAAAGAGCTAGTGAAGCACATTCCTCATCGTCTACAAATACCATAAAAAATGTGGATGATAGAAACATCGACACTCAAGATCAGATGGATGAGCAGAATATGTATGAAGAATATGTAGAGTTGTGGGGGATTGAGAAGAGATATAGTTTAGAACAGAAGGATCATGAATCACCTCTTCCAGAGAAGTCATCAGAGGATCAAATGATAGTATTGGGTGAGATGGTAGAGCATTCACATTAAGGATGATCCATCAATGAAATGGAAGTAGATATGAAGACATTTGTAGTGGTTACAAGGCTTCTAAATGATAGTCACCATAAGAACATTCAAGGAAATATTAATAGTCTTATAAAGGCCTCTTATCAATGAAGCAGAAACTCAGGTGGCTAAAGGGAACGATATTAAAGAAGGATAATGAGCTTGACTAGTAGAGGGTCATAGTGTTAGGACAATTATCAAGCTTGTTAGTATTGAGGAGTGGTTAAAACTCATGATAGGGCAACGACATAAACATGCTCTTAATTTGATTTTAGAAAGATTAGGAGGTGAGATGTACAACATCCCTCTTCAGAAATACATAAGAAAGGCTTGCATCACATTGATTTCACCATTGCAGGGGAGTATATTTCTGAGTAATAGGTAACCTTACACATTATTTCTTAGGCCACATAAAGAAAAGGTGATGACACATAAGCATGGGATGGATGGATGGTAAGAGGAAGCAGGAATCCAAGCTTGCAGGTTGTTTGAGCAAGATGGAAAGTATATTGGGATGAAGAATTAGGAGATATAACTTTTGCATATCGACATCCTAGTTATAATCAGAGTAGTGTGTCATAAGCATGGTGGTATGTTTTAGGTATTGTTGATGATCAATGGGATATAAACTCTTTGGAGTGTCATAAATTCCAGAGTTGTTATAGTGGCAGTTGAAAACTACTATGACAGAGGTCCCCAATAGTTATACTAGAGGGAGATTATGAGTTGGTATCCTATCGAATGGGAAATTTATGGGAGATTACGTTTGGCCAAATGTACAACATAGTTGGAATGTACAGGAATTGGGGATGATAGATTCTCTATTTGGAAGTGGGATCCAAGTGGATTATCCCCTCGTATGGAAATGATCTACCAAGCAAGGGAACACAACTAGATGGTTGGAGGTACCAAGATTAATAGTATCTTATTGATGCAACATGATTTTAGCATAGACTTATTCATATTCATTTGGGATCTAAAAATTGGTTCTGGTATACAAATTTTGGATCCATCTCATTGATGCAATAAGGATTCTTTAGATTCATTTTGGGTCCTAGTATTAAGGTTAGAATTTGTTTGGGTCAAGAAATTTTGGGAAGGGAGGATGGTAATGTCCCTTTTTTCGAGCATTGGGAAATGAGAGCATCTCAATAGCCTAGGATGAAAATTAAAATTAGTTGTTGGTTATGAGAGAAATAATTAATTAAAAGTGACTAAGAAAAGAGAATATTAAAAAGACACTTTATTTAATAAAGGGAAAGTGACCCATGGTATTGACCATGGTATTCCAATAAGCCATTATAATAAAAAAGAGAAGCATGAACTCATGGGGGATATGATTGAATGATATGGTGAATTGATTTTGTGACTCTCAAAGCATTGTGTGAGGGTTTCTAACCGTAAGTGTGGATCATATTTGGGGGTAAGAATATCCTCCCTAGGGATCTAACTATTCACTAGTTTCGGTCATGAAACACCCACCCTAGCTAGTCAAGAGGAAGAACCACTTCAAGTTCTCCGGTGGTGTTTAGTGAGGAAAGGTGAGATTTTAGAGTAACTTTTAGAAGGCTAAAGAATCATACATTACAAAAAAGGAAGTAGAGCCAGAAAATGATTCTAAAGAAGATCGAGTTATTCCAACTTATCTATTGTTATGTTTCCTAATAAATTTGATGTAGTTTCCTTCTCAATATTAAACAAACAAAGTAGTTGAGGTTTGTAGTTATATTGTCCACAAGCTCTGCGAATTTCTTGTTAAATTTTGAGGTTTGGAGATATATTGTCCACAAGCTTTGTGAATTGCTTGTTAATTTTTCTTAGCACAATCTGGAGTGTATCTTCTGAAGAAATATCATCGAAAAATTCTATAAATTTTAATTAAATAAATAAACAGATATTACAATTTTACAAGGTAATTTTTCCAAAAAAATCTATTTGGGAGCATTGCTCTTGAACCCCTACGAGAGGGTGGGGGCTTCCAAAGGGTGTTTATTGTCCTCCTGGATCCCTTGGTGACAAAAGTATGGGGGGAGCCCCCCTATACCCCTCATCAAGAACTAGATCCAAATATGGCTAAAATAAAGACCTCTAAATCATGAAGATAGTCAGGCTCCATAACCAAAAATATCCCACTTGGAGACTAATTACAATAACCCTATTGCTACTACACTTTCTAGACTATGCTTAAATTTTGGACCTGGCTAGTTTCTCATATTCATCATCATGCTTGAATACCAACTCAAACTAAGCATAAACATAGTTTTGCCTTGGTTACTTCCTTCATTAACATGTTTAAATGATTTTGGCTAGTATGTATATTTTCCAACTTCAACTATCCCTCTTCCAAAATTCATTATATGAAATGGTGCCTATGTCGTAAATGTTGAATCTTAAAATGAAAGTCTAAATTCTTTGCAAGATGAATGATGCTCTTGCTATCACTATAGAGCTTACTATTCTTCTACTTCTTTCCCAATTCCTTCATGAACCAATGCAACCAAATCATCTCTTTACTAGCCTCTATAGTGGCAACATACTTTGATTTCGTTGTTGAAAGTGCAAAAACCTTTTGCAATTTTGAAATCCAACTTACTATTGTTCCACTTATAGTAAAATATACTTCATGGTGCTCCTCCTAGTTTCTATATCACCTACCATATCTAAGTCAACATATCCTCGTAGAACAATGTTTGAACGTCCAAAGCATAATTCTTGAGTTGTAGTACCTCTCATATACTCGAGAATCCACTTTACTACCTTCCAATGCTCTTTACCTTGATTGTCCATATACTTTCTTACAAATCCCACTGCAAGTGAAATATTTTTCTTTTTCCACACCATTATATACATTAAGGTTCCATCTGTTGATGAATATGGAACCTTGGACATGTAATGTATCTCTTCCAGTGCCTTATGACACATCTCCTTAGTCAATTTGAAATGACTAGCCAAATTTGTACTAACTAGTTTTGAATTTTTCACTTTAAATCTTTCAAACACCTTTTCTATGTACTCACTCTCATAGAATGTTAATTTATGATTTTTCCTATCTCTTGTTTATATCATACCAAGGATTTTATTTACAACACCCAAATCCTTCATAGAAAATGAATTAGCTAATTTTCTTCTCAGCATATTTATATCGCGTATGTTAGACCATTCAACAAGCATGTCATCTACATAAAAGGATAAGGTATAATAACTTCCATTATCCAGTGTCTTACAATAAACAAAGTGGTCATATTGACATCTATAATAACCTAGTTTTGTCATAAACCTACTAAACAACAAATATCACTTCCTTGGAGCTTGCTTTAAACCATATAAGCTCCTCTTTAGTCTACATACTACTTTTTCCTTCCCTTTTACCTCATATCCCTATGGTTAATAAGGAATTTAGACTTCTGTGATCCATAACATTGTTTAGAGAATTTTCGGCGAAATCACATAAATAATCTTTTGTCGACGCGTTTCGAACCAACTAGTGTGGTTCATCGTCAGGACAAGTTGAAGAACTGATCCAGCTTAGCTCGTTAAATAGTATGGGCAGAGACTCCAACGGCTAGATTAATAACGGCT